>KV875272.1:219080-229935 GCA_001879505.1 Calonectria pseudoreteaudii
TTTAGAGATTTCTTTATTAATAATAGAGTTTATATAATTAGAAATTATACTAAAATTATATTATATCTCTATAAGATAGTAATTATAGAAGAAAATTATATTTAGACTTAAAAAGAAGTTAAAGAGATATACTAATTAAGCTAGATATTCTCGACAAGATATAATAATAAGAAATTCTATTTTATAATTATAAATTATAATTATAAATTCTTAGATTTTAAGAGAATAAAAATCAACTATAAGTAAAAGAAAGACTAAGAAAAAGATCTTAGGTATAAAAATAAACTTAATAATAAAAGAGAAAAACTAAAAGAAAAAAGAGAGTAATTACTAACTAAAGAAGAAGACTTTAATAACCCTAATAACTCTAAATCAAGTTATAGTTTATTATTAAGAAGTAAATAAACCTTATAGAAATTAATAAATTACCTCTATAATATAAGTATAATCTCAGAATATCTTTTAGAGATTAAATAGATTATTGATCTTAAGAAAGTCTATATTAAAGAGAGTAAATATATAAATAATAAATATAATATACTTACTCTGAAAATTAAATAATTCTATTATATATATAATAAAGTCAGTATTCTTTTTTACTAGAGGGCTAAAGTATTTAATATTATATTTAAAGAGAAAGCACTTACCTTTTATAAAGAAAAGTTAAATAACCTATTTAACTCCCTTATAATTAATAAAATAGCTCTTTATATTATAATAAGATTCGAAAGAGAAGGACTAATCTAAAGGTACTTTAGGGAATAGCAAACTTTAACTTATAAACTTATTCTTAAAGTTAATCTTAATAAATCATAATATAAATTATTAGAGCTCTTTTTTAGGAAGCTTGAAATACTCTATTAAGTAATCTTATTAATCTATAAATTAAAGAGGATATTATAAGACTAAGTTATTATTATTTATTATAAGATTAAAGAACTCGAACTATACCTCTAAAAGCTATTAAGAACTTATAAAGATATATATAGTAATCTATAAGTTGTTATTAATATAATATTTATTATAATAAACTTTATTAGTAATTTTAAAACTTGAGATAATTTACTAGACTAATTTTAGACTAATAGATAATATAAAAGGTATAATAGAAATTAAGATTAATTAAAATTAAGGTTCTCTAGGAATAGTAATTAGAATTAATACTATTAAAAGCTTTATAAAGATTAATATTATTAAAATTACTATTAAAAAAGAGATTAAAAGTATTTTATATATTAAAAGTAAGATTACTAATTAATAAAATATTCTGATAAGAAGAAAATAGAAAGTTATAATAGATTTAAGAGTAGTTATTATATTGAAGAGGTATATATATCCTTCCTTATAGACTACAAAGATAATTAATTAAAAGATAAAAGTATTATAGAAGATAATAATAAAGATTATAATAATAATAAAGATTATGATAATAATAATAAAGATTTTGATAATAATAAAAAAAGTATATATTATTTGTATTTTACTAGTACTATATAGTAGTTGAACCTAGCTATTATTATTACTACTCTAATTAATTAATCAATTACTTATTATATTATTAAAATAAACTTATTTAGAAACTAAAGTATAATCTTATAAATACTTATATTATAATTTATACTAAAAGGAAGATATTCTATAAATACTTTCTAAAAGATTATCTTTAATATAAGAATAGTATTCTTTTTAATAGGAAGCTATAAGTAATTCCTAGCTCTTAAATAAGTAATTATATAATTAATTATACTAAATATAAATAATATAGAGATAGTATTAGTAATATTTAGAGAAAGACTCCTAGTTAAATCTATTAGAATAGCTAAAGTACTAATATTACTTAGAATATTAATATTCTATATCTTACTTATAAATACTCTCTTCTTCTTATTATATAAAGATATATATAAACTATATATTTATTTCTATAACCTAGAGAACTACTTTAAGTAATAAAGAGTATAAGTCTTAATAATATAAAAATAAGAGTACCTATAGATATTATTAGAGCTAGAGAAATCTCTTACTTAGAGTAACCTTATAGAGGGTGAACTCTGATAGTTATACTACTAGTTCAGCTATCTATCTATCAATAAACTTTATAAAGTATTAACTTAAGTAAATTATCTAACTAAAAAGGATATCTTTAAGAAGATTACTAAAGTATATAAGAAATACTAGCTTTATATGAACTAACTATTAAGGTTTAAATTTACTTTAAATAAAGATTATAACTTTAATTACTATATAGTTATTAATATTATATACTTAGATAGTAAACCTATCCTCTATACAGTTAATAGTACAATAGTTTTTAATATAGTAAGGTTCTTATTTAATATAATAATAGTAATAATTTAGAAAATAATTAAGATATATTAAATCAATATATATATTAGACTATTAGATTAGATTATTATAGATATTAGAATTAATTTTATAAGTAAAGAGTTTTAAATAAAAGTTTTAAAAATAAGAATCTTAGTAGAAGTTATACTTATAGAAGTATATAATTTAATTAGTAAAATTAAATAATATTATAAATTTTTATAGAGAGTTTATAAGATTATTAGAAAAGAAAACCTAAAATTAAGACTAAATAAGGTATTATAAGTAGTAGTAAAGGTAGTAAATAATATAGTTAATCTTAATAGCTTAGTACTTACTCTCTTAGTATTTAAAGTATATCCTTATATAATAAAAGATTTAATACTATTATTAGTAATAATTAAAAAAGTTTAAGTAATTTAAAAAATAACTTAAGAAATATAATATATTTATAATAAATACTAAGTATAAGATATACTTATAACCTATAATAAACTTAATACTATAGGAATTATAACCTTATTACTATAATCAAAAGTATATATATAATAAGAAAAGAAGAGATAGACTAGATTATATACTTTAATAGCTATAGAAAATAAAACCTATACTATTAAAATAGAATAAGGTCCTAAGAACTTTAGATTAATTATTATTAAATTATTTTTTAAAGACTTTCATATTAAACTAATAGAGAGTAAAGATATAATATTATCTAAAGATAAATCTATAGATAAAGAAATATAACTTAAAGAGAATATTAATAAAACCTTATAATCTATAAAATAAAGAAGAAATTATCTTTAAAAGAACTTAGTTATACTTATTTAAACTAAAATAATACTTTTTAAATAAGGGAGAGGATAACTATAGAAAGTTATAATAGAAACTATTAAAGTTACTATCTAAATACTTAAGAGAAGAGGTTAATTTCTATAAGTAAAGTAAAATCTTATATTTAGATATATTATAATTCCTAATTAAAGAGGTTTTAATAAGTATACTATTATATTATATATAAGTTTATTAGATTATAATATATAATCTTTATTAAAAGAGATCTTAAATATTACTTTTTTATTTATTAATATATAAGTTATTAATTTATTTACTTATAAATAAGAAAGTAAAATAAAAGTAAAGGTATTTTTTTCTATAAAAGAGAAAGTAAACCTAGAATTTACTCTTTAATTGAGAAAAGAAAGAATTATTATTAGTTTAGGAAAACCTTTCTAGGTTTCTATAAATATAGAAATTAAAAGTTTCTTTTAATAAGAAATATTCGAATTTATATATTATAATAAATAAATCTATAGAAATATTCAAATCTTTAACTTATAAATTATTAATAAAATTAAAAATAAAATAATAGATATTTTATATAAGAAATTAAAGCTTATAATCTAAAGATATACTAATAAAAAGAAAGTAGTAATTCTTATATAATTATTAATAATCTAGAGATATAGTTAGAGACTAATCTTAGTTCTATTATTCTTACTAAGAACCTAAAATATTTTCTTATAGCTTAGAGATATTACCTAGGTATATATATAATCTTAAACTAAATTAAATTATAAAATATATACTTGATTACCTAAGGATATCTACTATAAATACTCTTTAGATATAATAATAAGAGTAATTATACTTTTTTATAGAGTCTTTAAAGTTAGAATATATTAGTAGGTAATATATAATAACTATTATAGAGAAAAGTTTTAGATAAATATATTAACTTTTAACTTATATTTATTGATATTATTACTAGAAAACCTAAACTTTAGTATTATTAGAATATAAATTGATAATATAATTAGAGTTTCTAATAAATTGTTTTTTTAAATAGAAGAAGTTAAACTTAAAGAGGTTTCTTTTGAAGTTAAACTAAAAGAAAAATTAATTATAAAGAACCTATTTATATTTAATAGAGTAATTATAATTCTTATAATAAATAATAAAATATTTATTTATTAAAAAGAGTAAGAAAAGAAGATTATAATTATTAATAATAAAAACTAAGTAATTGTGGGTAAATCCTGGTGTTTTGAATGATATAGTTAAGGTTATAATAGGGTTAATAGTAGTTGTTAGGGGGTTGGGTAATAAATTTATTGATGTTTAGTTTCTTCTTATATCTAATCTTTTATAGAGGGGTTATAGTATTGCTGTTGTAGGTAATAGTTATGTGATTAGGATGAGGGTATTGTGATTGATATTATCCATATCCTGTGGGCTTCTTTAGCCTTTTTGTGAGGTTATTCCTTCAACTAACTGTTGTTTTAATACTGGAGTTTCTTTCTTAAAAAAATAACAATACAACAGTGCGCTTAGTAGTATTAACTATGCTTTATTTATTACTCTTTTTCTCTTCTTTTTTCTTTTCCTTTATTTTTATATAACCTAGTTCTTAATATAAATTACAAAATTATTATTATTAATAAATTGTTTAAGTACCCGATTTAGTATTCTTTTTGTAAATACATCAGCTAAGTTATCTTTTTTATTAATTTATCTAATTTTATATAATTCTTACTATTTATATAATTATTATAATACTATAATATTAATTATTAGTTGTTTTTCTTTTATTATTTTTAGCTTTACAAAGCACTTATAAAGAGAGTATAAGTTAATATAGACAATTATAGGGATACAAGGGAGTTCAAGTCAGTCAGTAATTTAGTTAAGAGTTATAGATATTATGTAAGTAATGTCTATATTAGTAACTATGTTATAGATTTTTGATACTAGAATGTTTTGGGTTATTTTTTAGTACTTAGTAGAGTTGTAATGGATAATGTTCTTGTTTATTATAAACATTCTATCTTCTATTTACTTATTTGTGATGATTACTATAAAGCTAAGTTGTGATGAAAGGTTGGTATTGTTTGTGAAGATGCTGTTAATAAATATAAAGAACTTTATAGTTAATAAGTTAAGTGGGGTAAATACAAGACTACATTCAAGATTATCTACCTACTATTTAAAGTATTTATTTAGAGCTTTAATTTAGGTTTTATTTGGGTTTTAGAATTATACTATAGCTAAAAAGTCATAGCATATTTTAAATTAGTAAATAGAGGTGATGTATACTCTTTGAGCTCATTATTTTATATATTTCTTTTTAGTTATAATTTAGTCTTTAGTATTAATTAATTCGATCTTTTTATTTTATCTTTTCTATTATATAGTTATATTATTATTTTTAGATAGAGTAATAATTACACTATTAAATATAAAGAGTTTTCTAATAATTAAAACCTCTTATAGTTTAACTTCAAAAGTAACTTCCTTAAGTTTCTCTTCTTTTAATTAGAGGAATATCTCGTCAGAAGCTCCTATCATATTATCTATTTATATTCTAATAACTATAAAACTAAAATTATCTTTCAATAATACTAATAAGTATAGGTCGAATATAAATATAACCATCTAGAGCTTCTTTAAATAATATTTATAGTATATCGCTTACTAATAGTTTCTTACTTCTAAGATTCTATAGAGTAATATTATTACCTTTATAATTATGCCTTCTAGGTATTTATATTAAATACTACTCAGTAAGTATGCTAATATAATTCGGTTTAATCTTATTTCAAATTATATATATACTTAAGTAATATCTCAAAACTAAATATAGATATTATACTTAATAAGTGATAGAGTTAATATAAGGATTAATCTCTGACTACACTGTTATATTATAAGTAACTAAGTAAGGATTATTTTTTTATCTTAGTCGGTATATCCCTAGATTACTAATCACAACTTCTTATATAATTTATTAATTATCTTACTTTTAATCTTATTAATAATATACGATTTAAAGATTCTAATTCCTCTATATTTCTTTTTATTAAATAAAATAAATTTAAACATACCATATTAAATTAATTCTTTAATCTCTTTTATTATAGATATATTAAAGGGTTTGCCTAGGGTTGTGATAATCCTCTTCTCTTAGAGTTCTAGTACTAGTTTTAAGTTAGTTTTCTCTTTAGCTAAGATAAACACTTTATAGTACTTAGTCTTATTCTTAAATTAATCAAAAAAATAAGTATTATTTATTATAATAGGGTTCTTATAAGGTTGACCTCTACCTCTTTTAATAATTAGTTAAAATAAAGGTATAATAATTGGATTCTTCTGAGGTCTTTCTCTCTTCTTTTTCTCTGTAGGCTTAGAAGTTAGATTCTTTTAAGATCTTTTTCTTTTCTTTTTCTTAGTAGGCTTAGGACTTTTAGACTTAGAGGTAGGATCTTTATTATCTTTTAAATTGTTTTTTATAGATAGTATATTTACTGGTTCTGGGAGAGTTAATTTATTATTAGGGTCTTTAAAGAAGAACTTGATGATAGTTAAGTAGAACTCTGATGTTCCTTGGGGATTGTTGATAATATAGGTTTCTTTTTTAATAGTAATAAGTATATGTGGTCCTATTTATCCTTTTTTTTCTCAGTATATATAGACTTATGATTAGAGGGGAAGGTTTAATATAGCTATTATATCGGGACTATTGTGAGTAATAAGTATATCTTTTACTTATCTCTCTGTATATAGCTTGCATACTTTACCTATTGCTTTATGGATAGCTTTTACTCTTTTTACTATACTAGGTAAGGGTTTAGAGTCTTATGTTATTTGTGGGTATGATTTAAATATTAGGAGTGTTGGTATAAGGCTATTGGGGCTAGTAGTATTATTTACTGCTTTTACTGCTACTTATAAGATTTCTTCCTACTTTGCTAACAGGTCTTTTTAGTAAAGAATATTATAAGTATGTTAGATGGGTATGTGGTATCTTTTAACTTTTTTGACTGAGTTATAAGCTTCTACTAGTATGACTGAGATAGTTATACCTCTTAGTCTTATTTTTTAGTGAAACTCCTGACTAATAAAGTTCTTGCTGGGGTTAATAATTAGCTAGTTAAGTGGTCTGATATATATATTGATCTAGTAAGCTTTTAGAGTCCTCTATACTGTTAATGATGTTATATCTGTGAGAAACCGGGTAGTATTAAATGTAGTTGCCTTATTAATAATATGGAGTACTGGTTTACTATTAATGTATATAATATTTATGATAATTTAATAGTTAAACTTGTAATTATTGTGGATAGTAAATTTGAATTTCTATAGTATTCCTATGTGGAGTTGATATTTATGATAGATCTTAGTTAACTTCTTAATAGCTTGTTATTCTACAGGGTAGCTAGCTTTTATTAATAGGTTATAAAGTCGGTTTATTGATAGATAACTGAAGTAACAATGTAGTTAGTAGAGTTTATTGTTGGTTAGGTTATATTATATAAGTATTTTCTTATTACTAAAGAGCTATTATAAGTACCCCTATTTTCGTATAATTAGTACTTGTATATCTCTTTTTTTGAGATAGTTATAGAAGTTATAGAAGTGAATCCTTAAATGGTCCATATCTTGTAGTAAGAGAAGGAATAGAGTATTGATAGGTATAATATAGAATAATATAATTCTGAATAAAGTAGTTATATCTATTGTTCTGAGTGATTTGTTTAGAGTTTCTCTTTTGAATGTGATAGTTATTTCTTTTGCTCTTGTTATATTTAGTTTAGTAGATATATTACTTGATCTTTGTAGTATAATGAATTGTTTATAGTTGTTGGTTGAAATTTTTGCTACTCTAGTATTGGGGATGACTTTTTGGAATTTATTTAAGTTATATTGGTTATTGAGTAGGAATTGTATTGTTTTTTCTTTTGGTTCTTCTTTAGGCTTATGAAAGGGGTCTTTTTGGGTAAAGTAATGGGTTATTATCTGATTGGTAAGTATATTAGAGATATATTGTGGATTGACTGTATTGACAGTATTTGTGAAATAGATATAGGTATTAGAAGTATATATTTTGTTGTGATCTTTATTATAGTTCTTATTATTAGTATCTTTTCTTTTTTTTTTAGTTTTGCTATTTGAGTTGATAAGTTCTGTTATATATACAGTATACATAGCTTTACTAAGGAAGGACTTATTTCTTTTTTTCTTGTGTTCTTTGTATACTTTTCTTCTTTCTTTGGCGGTATACTTAGTTGAATAATATCTGTTCTTAAAATATATATAATATTATTCATCCTTCTATAATTTCTTTTAAAGGTTATTCCTGTTTCTTTAGTTATTATTATAGAAGGAGACTTGTGGTCGGTTGTCTTTATGTTTATTGTATACCTATTTGGTTATTAACTATTGGGTATTAGTTATAGAGATACTTTTTATAGATTTTATCAGTTTATTTGATAAAGTAATTATACAGTAGATTTATAAATAGATATCTATATATATTACTAGTGGGTTTAGGCAGACATTTATAAAATCTTTGATATTTTAGCATATTATAAAGAGTTAGGCATAGATTATAAAATCGTTTTTTATAATCTCTAGTAATATCCTTTAGAGGACTTCAAGTCATTTAAAAAATTTATTAAAAGTTATTTAATAGTCTTCTTTAAGAGATATAAGTAACTATTTAGAGAGTTTTAGATTTTACTATTTTTTATAGTACTTATTAAGTATTTATTCATTCTTAAACTCCTACTTTATTTCTTTGACTATTTAGTTAAAAAGTATTAGTTCACTTATTATATATATTATTCTTAGGTAAAGATCTAGTATATTTCTAGTAAGTATATTCTCAAATATATAAGTATATACAAACTTATTAATACCTATAATATGATACTTATTATAGAAGACTTAAAGTTTTAAGTCGAAAACTTTATACTTAGTACTACTAAACTTTAATCCTTTAGTATATACCTTACTAAGATTATTGACCTACTTACTTATAAGGAGTTTGCTTAATAGATTACTAGAGTATTATAGTTACCTTTGCTAATAAGTAATTTCTTACTATAGAGTTATACCTTGCTGTACACTTTGTATCGGTGTGAGAGATAATATAGTTCCCTATTAGGATACATCTCTCAGATAGTAAGGTAGGGTATTTTAGAAAGGTATTTTACTTGGGATAAATATAGTGTTCTGGAGGGGGGGGAAGTTCTAAGGAGGTAAGGATACCAGTTATTAACTTATAGGTTCTTATTAGTCCTTATCTTCTGGAATAAGACTATCCCTTCTAGTTATTTCTATTATAAATTCAGAGAATTAGTAGTAGAATTAGAACTCTTTATCTTTTTCTTTGTAGTTATTGATCTCCTCTTAGTTCCAGTATTAGAGTCTATCCTAGCTAAGAACTTTATATATATTCTTTGTAATAAGGTCTCCATTCTTCTTAACTTTAATACTATTGCTCAGGAGGAAGTTATAGAGGACTACTAGTTTTAATAGTTTCTTTTAGTATTTAATTATTTATTTTTTAAACTCTTATTAGAAAGTATTAAGGAGTTGTAGGTTTATAATACTCTCTTTTTTATATAATACTATAAAGTATACTATCTTAGTATTCACTTCGGTAGTAATATATATTTCTAGTATAAATATAGTATAGTATAGTCCTTATACACAAGGTTCTACCTATACTTAGTATTTCTTTAAGATTAGGATAAGTTCTATAAGTTATTTTACTCTCTCTTAGTATTCCTTGTAGTTATTAGTGCAGGAAGAGGTATCCGGAATACTATTGCTAGTAATTTTAATCTTACTTTCTTTTTCAGTTAGTATTGTTATAGCTTAGGAAGGTTATAATTAGAGTTAAGGTTATAGTCGGGCGTAAGGGTAATTAGGTTTCCTTAGTCTATTAAGCTTATTCCTATACCTAGACAGTCTACTAATTTACCTTAACAGGATAATAACAAGATTCTTCCATATAGTAGATACAAGGAAAGAATTATACTTTCTTAGGTAATTGAGATCCTTATAATTAAATATAAGTATAATATTATTCTTGGTTAGTATATAAGGTCTATTTACTAGATCTTTTGGGTACTTGATAATATGCCTTTTTATTTAATACCTTATTGATCTATAGAATAACAAAAATGTTGTCTACTTAGACTGATTAGTGTAGGTAAATCCTAGTGTTCTAAATGATATAGCTAAGGTTATAATAGGGTTAATAGTAGTTGTTAGGGGGTTGGGTAATAAATTTATTGATATCTAGTTTCTTCCTATATTTAACCCTTTATAGAGGGGTTATGGTATTGTTATTATAGGTAATAGTTATGTGATTAGGATAAGGGTATTGTGATCGACATTATCCACATCCTGTGGGCCCCTTTGGCCCTCTTGTGAGGTTATTCCTTTAACTGACTGTTGTTCTAATAGTAATAATAAAATAATAATATATTAAATAATAAGTATAAAGAATTTATATTATTTTAATTTATTAACTGGAAGTATATTATAATCTTTCTATAGTAATATAATACTAAGAACCTAATTTAAAGTAAGTTAAAGTACTAAATAAATAACTTAAATAGTAAATAAATAACTTAAACTAAAGACTAAAGTTTATTTTAATTAACTTAATAAAAGTAAAGTTATTTATATTTATTAATAGAGTATTTATAAATAACTTTAATCTCTTATTATAATTAAG
>KV875272.1:230413-269077 GCA_001879505.1 Calonectria pseudoreteaudii
TATAAAAAATATAAATTATATAAAATTAAATAGATTAATAGAGAAAATAACTTAATTAATATATTTACTAAAATAATACCTAATTAAGCTTTTAAAAGGTTTATTAATATAAATTAAGTAATTATATAAATAGAAGGTTAGGTAACTTAGAACTAAATAATAATTAAATAAAATAGTAAGACTAAAAAATAAAACTAATAATAAAAAATATAAAAAATATATATATTTAAATATATATTTAAACTAATTTAAATATATTCAAAAGAAAAGAAAAAGTTAAATATTAGAATATTATTAATTAGCTATTGAATTATCTAGTAGAAGTTTAGCTCTTCTGGTAGAACTTTGGCTTTTAGTATGTGACCCATAATACTACAGCCCTCCGGCTATAATGTGAGGCTGTAGGTTTAGATAGAAGGATATACGCAATTGAACCTATTCAGACTACCCTGACTGCTAGCAGTAACCCCAGAACCCGGGAGCTACCCACAGAATCTTCATTTATTTCAATATCCGGTTCACACACTCATCCCTTTCCCCCGTCTCTTCACTCTCAGTGACCCCATTGATCTCCTTGATAGGGCCGATAAATCTTCCCTTGGCATAGATGAAGAACACCAATGTCGATATAATGGAAACTCCTCCTAGGATAACAACAGAATAGTTCCTAAATACCATTAGCTTCATCTTTGTCGGAAAGAAGGGTAGCGACGAATCATACATATTTTGAGGTGTGACGGGTCTGTAAATCGGGAAAGTAAAAAAGATGAAACATAGGATACACCAACTCAGTGCACACGCGTTCACAAAATAGCCAATGTAATGAGGCATTTTCCATGGCCCATATGAAATTTTCCCACGTTGCATCAGGTGCAGCGTGATTGGGATGGAGTATGAAGCCATTTGAAGGAGCAAAATGCCAGACATCACGCCATAAAAGGCTGTGACGTTGCCAATGTAGATGAAGCCAAAGGCGCATTCTACAATGGATGTTATAATGATTGGCCAAACTGGCACATCCCATTTCGGATGTACCCTGCGGAATATTTCCGGGAATGCGTTGTCTCTGGCCATGGACCAAATGGTGCGAGCGCAAGCACCGTTGAGATCGATGCCACTTGAAATGGCAATGACACTGAGTCCGGCATTGAGGAAGACACTGGCACCTGCATTTTTTGTTGCCCCGAGTATAATTTGGAATATAGGCATGACAGACCCGAACCTCGTCGCAACGAGATCGCTGATGTCGCCCATCGAGAAAAGTAACACGATGATCCAGGGCAAAGTTACAATGCTATTCCCAATAGCGCTGTACATCACTGGGATTCAAGTAAGCTCATTTCACTCACAACCTGTCTCAGGTTACTTACTGGCCCTGGGAACATCCCTGGTCGCGTGTTTCATCTCTTCACTGAAGTGCGCAGGCGCCTCGACTCCGATAAAACCGGTGACGAGACCCAGAACGCCAATGAAGAAGGATATGCCATCATTAGACCACCCGGAAGTATTGTCAAAATGGGTAAACACATATTTTGCAGTGTTGAAATCTGGTGATTTACAAGCTAAAAGCGTGACAAAGCATGCGACGTAGAACACAGCTTGGTGAAACATGACTGAGATTCTGTCAGTGAGAAAACAGACAAAGGCCAAGAGTTTTTTCGTTGTCGTAAGCGTACCGTAGATGTTGAACGCATGGTAATATTTGACACCAAATACATTTATCAGGGCGTTGAGTAAGATGAGCAAGATGAAGATCTGATAAGCGTCAGTGAGGGTCATGCCTTGCTAAATTTGACAGAGTATTTCTCACCATGGTTACATGCCACTTTTCGCCTTGATAACCAGGATTACAAGCTTCGGCAAAGACTTGAATCTGTATAGAAACGGCAAAGTTTGTTCCAATGACTCCTAAAATCATTGACATAAAGGCAAGCCAGCCGGTTATCCAAGAGAGTGCAGGCCGCCAAGCATCGTTCGCTAGTTCGGCTACCCAGTGGTACTGTCCACCGGCTGAGGGCCATATGCTACACAATTCGATCAGGTCCATCATTATTCAAGGCCACAGAAATCTCATCTTACCTGGCCAGCTCTGCTAACGATGCTGTGACCGTTAGAATGCCCAACACCACCAACACAAAGCCCCACAGGAGAGTGACGGCTCCTCCGGAAACAAGGGTTGGTAGAAACGATGAGGAAATGGCACTCCATTGTGGGTGGGGTGGTTTGTCAATTAGCGGATGGACAGAAAAAGGAAAACAAGATATTGGTACCGTTGATGTGACACAAATACCTATGCCGACCACGGACCAGATATTGTATCTTCTGTCAAAGGCCTGGGACTTTCCGATTGCTTCAAGACCTGCCGCATCATCGGAGAATTGGACCGCATGTGGATGGTCCTTCTCCACGTCTGCTTGTGCCATGGTCTAGACACTTTGATAGTCTGGATTTGTATTATGTAATGAAACTAAGGATGTCCTTGCGATGCAGACTTCAAGTATAGTCTTTGATCGAATGCCTGATTCTTGGCATTTATAGTCGTGCCAAGACACCAAGATTCGGCAACGGGGTCGGGGCTATGCCAGCGTATCGTTATGATTGGCGGGGTCGATAGGTAGTGGTAGTTTCGTCAACCAATTGATCCTTCTGTGCTTGATGCTCCTGAGTCCGCCGTATCTTAGTTCCGGCCTCAACCCGGCCATTAGCCCCGCTGCTCTAGCTAAAGGCTATTTCCCCGGATTCTCGGCGCCAAGAGATGACCTCGGTTGTGAGGCTCAAGACAAGGACCGATGGCAATTTTTCCTGTTTATATCTATTTTGGACGAAAATATAGACGAAATAAAATGATGCGTTGGGGAAAGGCCCAAGCGATAATGTGATAACGACTCCGAACAAATGAGTAGCAGAAAATAAGCCCCTTGAAATGAAACAAAAAAGTCGACACCTTAATGCATCTTCTTCTCAGGCTGAGAGTATCGGCGAATCTCATGCGCTTTTCTTGCGAAAAGACCAAACGTAGTTCTAAATCTCTCATACCCTTGGGTCGTGATTGGAGCGAATTATTCCGCATGTATCGACACTGGGTACAGTGAAGTACACTCTACCTAGATTACAACGGTCGGGATCCAGAAATACTTCTAATCATTCCTATGTCCGTCCCCTATCTTGTTAAATTACTTAACAATGCAGGGTGATCATCCGGAACCCGAGGACCCGAAAATCCGGATAACCGGCCTGGTGGGCGGCTCGATGAGGAATGGCAGCACCGCTCCTGTTAATTTGTTATCGCAGCCTAGGCAATTTTAGGGCTTTTCTTAATTTGGTGACGGTGTCGCAGCAACACGCAAATCGCGCCGAATCTAGCGGCGCCTGAACTTCTTCGTAGTAAGGACACCCAGGATTATCTCTCCGTCCACAAAATCAGAACGTTGGTCATAAAGGACTTTGCACGCCCAAGTCTCAAAGGCCTACTGATGTTCAAACATCGTCAACAGGTAATCGAGGCACTGAGACTACTCAGTGCACTGTTTTATGAACTGATACAAGGCCACTGTGTCATACGTGACGATTCGCTGCAAGTATTTTGGCTTTGCATCCTCTTTGGCATTGCCGGCTTCAACAATCCGCTTAGTCAGACTTGCAACCTCGGTGGAGTACTTCTCAAGACCAAGCGTCTCTCTCTTTTCATGGTCGATGCGGCCCAAAGCGTCTTGCCACAGCCGATCCCATCGGTCCAGACCACGGAGCACAATGGATGAAGCGTTTTCGCCCAGGACAGATGTCTGGTAATGGAACATGACGTGTTGAAAAGCTTTTTGCTATGTTTAGCAACCTAGTTTACAAGTACATGCTACGTTGCAAGTTGGAGTGCTTACCAAAAATAATGACAAGAAAATGATGCATGTTTAGTCGTGTGTAAAGAGCCTCTGTGCTCTCTGTCCACTCATCTCCCAGGAGCCTTGACATGAGCAATTTAAGGCAAGTCAAATCGGAGCTGAGGTCGAGCCGCATCACCAGACTTTGAAAGGTTTTGGGACAATCTGCATTCCAAAGCTCGTCCGCACTGGGAAGTTGGCCACTCATGTCGAAGAATGTCATGGCAGGAGGATGGTTGAAGAATAGCGTGAACCATGCATCATTTACAAAGAGCCAGTGAAGCAGCCGAATGCAAGATTCCTTGTAAATAAACTTGTGCCAGTCATCGTCCGACTCTAGCGACCCACGTCTAGCTCCGACAATGCCTCGACTTCGCAACAGGTTCACCAACATAGGGTGATATTTTGTCACAAGCTTTTGGCGTATTTTACTATCCTTGACACATGACTGAAGGGTTGCTATCATATAGGCCGCTTGACATGTCTCGAGCGTTTGCTGAGAGTCTGCTGTACAACCAGATGAGCCAAGCAATTGCTCGACGCGATGGAAGATGTACTGTTCAGCTATTCCACGAAGCACTAATGCAAGGGAACCATTGCCGGTATTTGTTTGTCGGTAATGAATGTATGAGAAGCCAGACACAACAATTGCCAGCAGGAGAGTGGGGTCAACCTGAAGGTGGAATGTAGGCCTGTGGATGAGCGTGGCAAGCAGCTGCTTCCTTTGGAAAAACACCTGGATGCACTCACGGAAACTCTGAATGGTGAAGAACGTGGCCGATGAGTGAATGTTGAAGTTATTCTGGACATCCGGGTCCAGTGCAGCCACCTGCTCAAGATGGGCTTGCAATAGACTGATCTGTGCCTCAAGTGCCTCATCGGAATGGTCCAGATCCAGTTGAGGCAGCGGCTCCTGAATATATTCATCATTTATAAACTGCCAATCCAGAGACATGTCAAAAGACGGATCAATGAAGTTCAAGAACAAAAGCTGCGGGTCAATGGTATCAGGAACTACATGGTGATGATTACTTGGGGACTGCCCCGCTGCGGGTTGGTCTGTGTCATATCCTGGTTCTCTGGCAAGAATGACTTCGTGCACTGGTCCGACCGCAGGGTCTGTGCATGCAAGTAGAAAGGGCAATGCCAAACGGTCGTCTTTGGGCTGAGGCGCCGCCGTGAGAGGTGTGGATTCGGCAACATGTGAGGGATCGGTGCAAAGGCGACGATACGTGCAAGTCAGATCTCGGGAGGCGCAGCGCGAACAAGGGAATTTAGAGTCGCAGGAGACTTTCACTCGAGAGCACGCGTCGCAAGCATGCACTTTTCTTCCTCGTTTCGCGTCCGGTGGGAGACGTCGGTTGCCTCTGGAGCGACATGTCTTGGTGTGACGCTTGGCCCCATCCACCCGGCGAAATGTTCGCCCGCAAAAGGGGCATTCATTTTGGCGAGAGAGGGCGCTTCTAGCCAATGGTAACTTGCAAATGCCACACTCGGGCGGATTCGGAGAAGCCATATGAGCATGTGAGGGAAAGAAAGACGGCCATGGAGGTCGCCCATGATTGTCATTTGAGAAATGAGTGTTTTTCCCGACGCTGGGTTAAAGTGGGCCAGGCCAACCAAGCGTTGGGCCACCGCTCTCGCCTATGCTTATTTCCCTTTGAGTGGCTTCTCCAGAGTCATATCAAATAATCTCGTAAAATGCGACCATGGAGTGGAGGGTCATATTGCTTTTCCCCGCGCGTTTTGGCTTCCAGTGACCGTTCCCATCCTGTGGGAATGTTCAACATATAGCAACCCTCACTCCCTCGTAGGGAGAGCCCCCAGTGCTCAACCAACCACGTCCGCCATCTGCCTATCGTGGCATTTCTGATTTGCCTAAGGTGGGCAAAGCAATACGGCACGCTATAGATCATAAGCAATTAGGGGCCATTTTGAAGTAAAACTATGAAGATTGCGGTCTTGTGAATGGCGCAGCCCAGACCATCGCATTATGACGTATTCGAGTATTTCGTGGGTTTGGCGCCATGCCCGCCCCATGGAGCAAGAACGCGTTCATTACCCGCACAGGGTGCCCTTGCCATCTAAAACACAATGAAGATGCAGTCGTCCCTGCATTTTGATATTAATTTTGGGACACATACGCGCAGCGTTGCCCTATGCTTGTGTTTCTCTCTTCAGCCCTCGCCATCCCAGTTTTCCGGTAAGCTGTCAACGTTCAGGTTTCGCAACGCATGTGTGAACTCATGGCTAACTTGTATTTGGTGAACAGATTCCCGAATTTCAACGCCTCCTCGTCTTTGTATGTCGGTTGTCGCCATGCATGTCTGGGCAGGGCATGGGCACTAACCATGGATGTTGCAGTACAACCACCACCACCACCAACAACAACAGCAGCAGCAGCAAGAGTACCATCCTGTTTCGCGGTAGGTCTAGCCATCATAGTGCTCCATCTAATCGTGTTGTCTGGCTAACAGAGATATGGTAGATGCCCCGAGTCCTCCCACGCCCTTCGCTCGTCCTCTTTTTCCGAGACGTAAGATCCCCATCTGCTCCGACACTGCCCATAGCCGCCCCATAACGGCTAAGTGGTGTTGAACCCGGCGAATTTGTACATTGACAATGGATAGGGGATACCGATTGATGAGCGCCCCCCTGTCGGTGGCTGGCCGGGCTGCCCAGCCGTGGCGGAGGACTGGATCCTCCTAGACCTCGATGCACGCCCCCCTCCTCCTCTCTCGGTCCGACGTGCGTCCGTTCCGGCCCGTGTGGCCTTCCGGGCTTGGTTTCCGGAGCGGCTTAGCCGCCAAGACCTCGGCCGAGCCCGTGCCTTGGCCTCGGAACGCCGGGCCTAGGATGCCCTGGCCTCTGCCCGTCGGCGTGCGCTCCGTCTTGCCTTGGTCTCGGACGAGACCTTGGTAGCTGGTATCAACCAGACCGCCGCCGCCAATATGACTGGCGAAGACTCTGATGAGTCTTTCTTCTCGCGTGTGTAGGCGGCCTGAGGGTGCCGGCTGGTTCTAGTTGGTTGGGAATTGTATTGATACTGTAACGATGAATGAGCTGTAATGAAAATGCGGCGGTACTGCCCTCTCCTAAACTTCCTGGACCTCAAAGTGCCTTTTGACAATGCTTGAGATGGAGAATCTAACAGCCTCAAGTGTCATTGTGTCTATGCGCCAGCTAGGATCGCCGGTTTGGTGCTTTCGTCCGACAGCTTGCCATACTCCCAAACACTCAGTGCTTACTTCAAAATGCCAGCTGCATCCCACTCGAATAATAGCTACATTACCACGTAGCTCGTAGCTAAGATATGCCGCACCAAAAGCATCGAGACTGTATAAAAGAAATATCTTGGGCTCGTGCATTCCAAGGGCTATTTTAGCTGCTGCTTGGATTAGATAGCTTGAGGTTTGCGGTAGCTGCTCCAACACTCTTTGCTCAGACCTTACCGCAAGACACTGAAGATGGGGCCAATGGCTGGGGCATGCCGCCAAGAATGCATGTATATCAATGCTGTATTCGATGGAGAGGCACCTCAGGTCATGAGAGAGCCTGGCTATCTGGTGAGCAAGCGGTACTAAATGGGGGTTATGCCTGGTAGGTATGACACTATTGGTAGAGGGCCGAAAAATGGCGATTTGTGCAATGCGCACTTTTGCCAACGACCGAGGCCAGGTTGGCATAAGCTCAACAAGTCCATTGTCAAATGCGTGTTTGGTCTTCCAATGGGCACGTGGCCAGAGTTCCCAATTGAATGTGGTGAGATTTGGTAGGCAATGCATAATTGCACACACTGCTCTTGGGCTAAGATGACGGATAGTCTTCCGCAGAATAGACAAGGTCGTAATGGCGTGAATTTTAGGTAGTGCCAAGAGATTGGGTACAAGAGCCTCTGTGAAATCTAGGCCGAGAAATGAATGAAAATCTAGCTCGGAATGGTCAAGGCACCGTTGCCATAAATCCGGACTGACGTCAGTAGACTGCCAGTGCTTAAGCCAGGAAGTTGCTAGATGGATGGCCATGGGGCCGCCGTTGGCTCTTATTTTGTGCGAGATATGCTGCCAGTAACTTTTAGAGTCTGCGATTAATTCCAAACTCACGCCGTTAGCATAGACATCTTGGCGTGTCCACTCGCCCAGCAGACAGAACAGACCGACTATAGCCTTTGTGAAGGCCATATCATTCTGTTTTTCTTGCGACTCCAGCTCAGGAATTTGCGAGTATACGCCGCATCCGCGCTTTGATATCATGATCATTTGGGCCATGGCCATTTCCTCCTCTATGCCGCCCAAACAATCCAAGCGGATAAGTTTGTGTTTGGGCAGGTCAAGCACAAAGCCGAGATATCGAAGATATTTCTTTCGGTGCGCGACTCTAAATACAAACCGGAATTTTTCCGTCTCGGATGAAGCGACTTTGATGCTCCTGAAGGTGAAATTCTCAAAGACTGGCTGCCATTCGCTGGCGACCCTAGCATACCCAGCCAGCGAGTTCCCATGGCAATGCTCAGCCTCGGCGAGATGAATGAGGACCACATTTCGAATCTCACGCGGCAATCTGTTCCACGGCATGTTTATACTTAAGAAAATAAAGTCGGACGCGGTGTACTGAAATACTTTGAGGGCTAAGGTAGTGTTGGAGTAGAGAAAATTGCCGATCGGAATGTAGAGCAAGGTTCCTTGGTAAAATATTTATACTAACCAAGAACCTTGGGGGTCAACCACAAAGGTACAAAGCTTAGTCTCACAAGATAAATTGTGAAGAAAATCCTTCAACATTCTATCATCGCCATGATCGCGAACCTCGGCTTCCGCGCTTGGCAAAGGACACAGCGCGGGTCTAGCGGCCACAACACGTAGTAAATTTACCAGCCCGAATTCGTCTGGTCCGACGGCTTTCACGTCTCGGTCTATGGCCTCGCATCAGCCTACGCCGAAGTGCGTATGTCAAACGGGATATAAGACATCATCGCACCGCACACTAGGGGGAGTGTCGCTTCATTTTTGCCGTAGCCGTCAATGTGACAGCTTAGCGGTCCAAAGAGGCCAGACAATGCGTTGAGCCTGATCATTCTACTCGGGAACAACAGGTTTTCAGCAATGGTATTGGCAGGAAGCACTTTAAGTGACGCATCGCCCCTCGCCTCTCATGCATGCACTCCTAATCATACCCAAGCGAGGACATATTTCTATGTACGTCTAGCTCTAGCTTTTGCAGCGAGCCGACCAAAAAGAAAGTAGTTTTATGGCCCAAATACCCCTTTGGGCCGTACGAGTTATGTACCTTAAGCTAGAATATTAGAATAGAATTTGAGATGAAATTTTTCCGTGTCAGAGGCATCTCTGAAAAAAAAAGCATATTTGACCTCCATCAAGGCTCCGTACAAAGTATGCAGCTATATCCAGGCCGATTGCGAGAGCGAGAACAAAAATTGACGGAACTGTTGTTTCCGTGGGTACCCCATAGGTATCTACATCCATGTATTGGTACCCATGAGAATTCACGAAAGTCAATCCGCACATATTTCCGACCAGATAGTGACATGTGTGAGGTTCCACGCATGGAGAACGACACACATAGATATCGGAACAACGAGGCTGTTGCCAACCGTTTGACGTCTTCACATTTATCAATGTCGGGGTTCTTAAGTGCGAGCCCTTCGATTGGGAGACCTATAAGAAGGCTATGCTCAACCTACAAAATGAATGGTGAGATACAAGAACAATTGCACAATCAGGCAAGATTCTACAAGACCTCGACGACATTTACTTTTACGTCCTACCAATCTTTCAACATGAAGGCTTCCGCTGTCATCTTCTCTCCCGTCGCCATGATGGGCTCACTGGCACTGGCTGTAAGATTCATCTGAAAACATTTCGAATTAAGCTAACCTGGGGATCGTTAGTGCGACCCCAAGACACAGGACTGCTGTTGGCAAGGAATGGCTGCTTGTAAAAGACAGCACAGTGGTGTAGTCAGCAAGCTTGCAAACCCGTGTGGCAAGTTGCAATATCAATTTTGCGAGAATTCCGGCGGTCCGAGCAAAGCTCAATGCATGAGTCGAACTATCTGTGTTTTTGCTTCGACCGCCGTCTAACGGTTCAAAAAGAATGCCGATTGCTGCTCTGTCAGCAAGAAGATTGGCATCTCATGCCCTTGATTAATCATAATAACACCAAAGGCATTCTCGAAGTATCAAGATTTATTTCTAGCCCTGCTGCATCACAATTTCGGCGAATACCATCGCCTTGATGGTATTTCCATGCAGTTTGGACTGTGAACGTAAGATTTCTATAGCACTGAGAGAATGCTACGTGGGGCTATAGCACCCTAACTCTAATTGCAAGGGTTGAGTGTCTGCGGAGATTGATTGGTAGTGGTTCATTTAACTTCATGTCGCTCCTTTAGTCTGTTCGAGGGCAGCCCTAATAGTGTCACCCATCCCATTCAGTTAATGTCATTTGAGATTATTCTTCCTCAAGTTAACTCTGCTATGTGTTATTTTTACGCCTAACCAAGAACAGCACAGCCACTACTTTACAATGCATGAAACAAATACCTAACCCAGTCCGCAAGTGATTGTGTGGCGCTCAGCCAGCTCACATCGGTCGCGCGATTTGGTAGAGGGCCCAAGTCTAATCTGCATACAGCTCCTATTCCAATACATAGAGAAGTAACATGTCAAGAACACGGGAAAGATAAGAAAAACACAAAGCCGATGCTTTCAGGTGATTTCAGGCATGCCAAAGTTGACGTATGAGCATTGAAACAGATACATTCACTCCGCATCATCTCCAATGTGCCAAGTCGAAGTGGGGCAACAGCCGGGGGACCCAGTGTGTGAATTTCCCGACGACGACACCAACCCGTTCAATCCCTTATAAGCTGGACTCTAGTTCATCCAACTGTTGAGAATTTTCAGGCAGTCCGTGTTTCCCTTGACTAAATTTGGATTTCTGGTCCCTTTGAGACGACAATGGCATGTAAGTGACCATGCGGCTCCATGCTGCCACCAACAACCCCTACTGACAGTGGTGATTCATCTAGACCGTGCTCCTGGCTCGATTCTTCCCTTCATAAAACGACCTATCCACCCTAAATATCGCTCTATTCCCCATAATTATACTCACATCTTCAAATATTCAACAACGATCCAGCCTTCAGCAAATCGGGATTTGTCCAGCCAAGTCAAACCAACTGGCTTGGTTCAACATGTTCTGTATCCACCCTTACCTCCACCGCCAGATACAAGAGCTGACCACGCCTGCCTCGGATGATAGTACAGATCTCGACAAGATTATCTGCTGGGCTAGAAACGGGTCCATGTGGCCCCTTTCTTTTGGCCTCGCATGCTGCAGCATTGAGATGATGCACGCCTCAATGCCGCGATACGATCAGGACAGACTCGGCATCATCTTTCGCGCCTCCCCTCGTCAAGCTGATGTCATGATTGTCGCTGGCACAGTAACATCCAAAATGGCCAATGCCGTTCGCCAGTGCTACGATCAGATGCCCGACCCCAAGTGGGTCATCAGCATGGGCAGCTGCGCGAATAGCGGAGGATACTACCACTACAGTTACAGTGTTGTGAGAGGTGTTGATCGGATCATACCAGTTGATATCTACGTCCCAGGCTGCCCGCCGACTAGTGAGGCGCTGTTATATGGGATTTTCAAGCTGCAAAGGAAAATTCAGCGCACAAAGGTCACTAGGATGTGGTACCGAAAATGAGCCTGGTAGGAATACCGGAAGCGGGATTTGTATCAAACATATGGAACCAGTCAAAAAAGAAACACACAATAGAAGGCAACATCTAGAACACCACTGTTATTCGATGGCTTTCTATTCCATCTACCACTAGATTCAAATAGACTTGCTCAAACAGGTATCGATGTCAGAAGCCCGTAACGGCAACAATGGTCGGGCTGTCGGAGTTGTACTCAATATAATGCGTCCCATCATCCAGAACAGCCAGTTGGTAACAAGTCTTCTCTTCGTCAAAGAAATAAAGCTCAAAACGGTCCTTGCAAATGACTGACAATTTGAACTCAAAGGCCGAGCCCATGGGCAATTTTTCCAGCTTGTAGAACGATATCATCGTCTTTTTTTGGAATTCCAAGCATGGCGCACCTTCACCACCCACTGTCCAGTGGACAGGGAGTTTCATAAATTGTGGCCCATATGTATTCTCTTCCTCTTCGGGTCTATCAGAAATGTCGTAATCTGCAGCTTTGACGCGATAGGCCTGTCCAGCGGTGGTATGTAATTCTCGCCAACCGACATTCGTTTCTGGTTGACTCTGGGTCTGGTTGGACATGACTCAGGAATCAAAAGCCGATACTTGTGAAAACGACTTAAGATGAAAAATGGTACTCCTTGAAGTACTGCTTAAATTGTTCGTCTCGTGTTCTTATGCGCAATTATCGATGCGGCGAATACAAATATTACCTTTGGTAGGCGGAAGTCAAGGATGATGTTTAGTGCGCAGCTGGCTAAAGATTTTCGTGGCGTCATGAAAGGTGGTTGGGGAGGCTGGTAATTTCATTCAGAATGGCCAATTTGTGAGCCACTTGAGGCTTCTTCCCAATTTACTCATTGATTGAATGTACTTCTTTACAAATCTTTAGAACTAAGGTACGATGCGCTAGCAGCTGACGAGAGCTTTTGACAGCTCCTGTAATTCTGCGTTCCCAAGACCCCACAGGCAAGTCCAGTGCTGTGAGAATCAGACACGATCGCACCATTTTAAAAGATTGCTATTCTTCCATCCTATTGATGACAGCGAGAAAAAAAGATGATGATGGATTTAAATTTAGACGACAAGCCAATGCTGTCAGTGCTGCCAACCTGAGTCCCCATGGAAGGCACAAGTTTGCCCTGCTGCACTTCCAGCCAGCGACTTCTTGGTACAAACCCCCACTCCCCCAACGCAGTCCGCAACATAACCGCGGCGACATTTCTCTAGAACTTCGAATCCATTCACGCATTTGACAATAGTCTTGATGTTGTGGACATTTGGATACGGGTAGTCGTCCATGATGCACGTTCTTGGATTTGCCTTGGCCACGGCAGCGGCCAAGGCAAGCATTGCGAGAACCGGACGCATTTTCTACCATTCATTAGCTATCCTATATAAAACAGTTATGTTGGTTGGAAAGGTTATTTTACTCTTAAGAATGGGAGCGAAAGTTGTTGGATCGATTTTGGAATTATTGCGGGTGCTGCAGAGAACTAAATGGGTAGCCTCACCCATTTTATACCTACCCGCACCGCACCAAATGAATCATTGGTACTAAAAGTCGGTGAGAATAACCTCTTGGCTCATCTGTTTCAGTGCAATTACGGTCTCATCTGTCTCCGCATATCTCAGTAGTAAGTTTTAGACTTAATACTTGGCCCCGACACACCTAATGAAAACTCGTAGCTACTTTCCTACTCTTACTGGTATATCCCCGCTGTGATTTTGATCCTTTCTCAGCTCCGCCATTTCTAAAAGGAGCAATTCATATGAGAGAGACCGGAATGAACACCATTCTCGATAGGTGCGGATGCGGGCAAATACGAGAGGTCTGGCCAAATGAACATCATGGTCCAATCAAGTATCAGGGTCAGAAACCAGAGTGGGCATTTTGGTTGTGAGATGTCTGACCTTTTATGCCGAACGATTTAGTCATTTGAACCAGAAGTGAATTCGCCTTCACCGATTCAGTGAAACCAATTGAGTGCCTTTGGCGCACCACAGACCCCAACACAAACTCATCAATTTGTCTCGCGAGATGCGATATCCCATTGATCTTAGAGAAATTAGTAGTACCAGGCAAAGGGACCCCTATAGCGAAATTACTGCTGACACTCTTTGAACATAGGAGGAAGATGGAACAATGGAAAGCTTGGAAGAATTCAAGCATGAGACTGTGAAATCTTTCACCAAAATCATCGGCAGTTTTTCGAAATTTGACATGGAAGGGTCCGACCCCCAACCCCCCGGGATACTCGACTCTGCATTGGCGCTAGATAAAGTGATTTGTATAAAGGTTTCTAGGATTGAGTGAGTTTTGAATCTCAAGTTGCTATTAGATAAACGCACCTTTAATGCCGAAACTATGGATCTTGACAGCGGGGGAGTGTCTCTCGCATGGTAGTGTTTCCAAGCATTGTCAAAATCGGTGATGGCTTTCAAATGGAGACTGAGTTGGCGAATATGGCTGTAGTTTGTCAAAGAGCGATTAATGGGCTTGAATCGTAGGTATTTGACAAAAGGCTATTTCTTTTCGTGTTGTGGTATCATTTTCAAAACTAGAAAAAAGGGTTCCAACTTTCTTCATGGAGATGCCGTACCAGAAGTACCGTAGGGTGTTTTAGATATAGCTGTCACTTTCCTCCACATGCTCATCTATAAGGACCCTCCTAATGCGGCGATTTAGCAGCCCTAGAACTTCCACGACGCAACTGCCTGCATGCATCTGCCACGCCCTTGTGCCACTTCTCTAGTCCTTGGTCTTTTCCAAAATTTGGCCGCACCCTCTAGCAATCCAACATCTCAAAAATTGCCTTGACCTCTGGGACCTTGCCCTCAAGTTCAGCCCTAGTCTCATCCCAAACGCGCTTCTGGGCTTTATGGCCGCTCGAGCGCTCCATGAAAGGCGGGTATCTGTCACTCAGCTATTAGCACTCTGGTTTTGATCAACTTCAATAGTCACGGGCACTTACGATGCAGTATCAAAATCTTGCATAATCTTTCCATGTCCATCCGCAGACGCCGACACACCATTGACCAGAGCAGTAGCACAGATTTCAGGTTCTCTAGCTCCAAAGTTCATGATAAGTCGGGGAATCAACTTGGACTGGTTCGGGTTGGTGAGGGGTGTCCATGCAGAACCGGGATCGGCGCTGTTGATTGTGACCTTGCGCTCACTCTTATCCTTGGCTGCATTGGCCGAAACTCGGGCAGCGAGCTCGCGGGCAAAGTAAAGAAGCAGAGCCTTGGAACGACCATACTGATGAGCCTGCTCCATGCCGTCCTTGTTGTTGCTGAGACGCTTCAGATAGGAGCCATTCTTGGGCATGCCCATGGTGAAGGAGGAAGGGTAAATGCCAAAGGTGGTGACGAAGGTCAGAACAGGAGGGTTTGGGTTTCCTGGCGACGCCTTGAGAAGCGGCAAAAATAGGAGCGAGAGAAGTGCGCCAGACAAGAAGTTGACCTGGATAGCTATTATGTTGCAATTTATGGTTAGATGCTTCCAGATGAAAAGATGTAAAGAAGCAGACTCACAAGTTTCCCAACCCTCGGGTGACTCTTGACGCTTAAAGGCGAGAATTCCAGCAGTCATCAAGACATGGTCAAGATTCTTCAGCTCGCGTGCCTTCTTCCCAAGCTCCTGGCAACCAGCAAAGGACATGAGGTCGGCTTGCCAAACAATGATATTGGGCGCGGGCTTGCCCTGTGCACTGAGCTCCTCCTCAATCTCCTTCTTGACGCCTCCGCAATCCCTGACATCCACCAGAACAAGGGTTTCTACCTCGCGACGCGCAAAGAGCTTGGCAGCTCTTGAACCAAAAGCGCCATTGGCACCTGTGATGAGGGCAGTCCTCCCCTTGTATGACTTGGTCTGCACTGTAGGTCTGCCGTGGCGCTGCTTGTACAGGCTCTGCCAGGGGAAGTACTCTGCGAGGAACAAAGGGATTCCAAAGGTTAGGCCGGCAATGATTATTGCGCCGCCGATAGCGTACTGTAGAGCCGGATTGTCCATTTTGGATTTTTGAATGCTTGTGCTTTGCGTCCAGAAGGCGGTGGCGCCAGGAGGTTTCAACCCAATTTATTGTCTCGTATGATTGTGTATGTCGGGTCGGAACAATGTTCTTCCAGTGTCGACACGTATGTCTGCAGTCTCGATTCATCGACAATTTGCCCCAGGATTAAAGCGAACCGAATAAGAACTGATTTAATGAGAGTTCTGTGGTAGTCAGAGATTAATTCTGTCATGGTTTTCTCGCGCCTCGTGAGAACCGGTCATGATGACAACATCTACGGACACATAAACGCGACTCAGCTATATACAAGAGACACGGGTTGAGCTTCACATGTAAAGGCTTTTTGACTTTCGCAACAACTTTATTCTAAGGACATAAAAATTGGGAACCTTTCGCAGTTCTTCATCCAGTATACAGCCATTGTGAAGCCAGACGCGACAGAGTTGATCAGTCGAGTCTCGCAAGAGGTTCTAGGGTAAGGAGTCGGTGGAGCTGGCGAGCGGGGCTAGTTGGGACATGAGAGCAACGGTGGGTTTAGATTGGCGTCCCGATTACGCGGGGTAACTCTCGTTTTCGTTTAGCTTGACACGAAGTGTAAAATGTCGCGTGAGAATGAGTGGGCACGCCAGAGGTGCTGGGGCGACTTGGTCTTGGAATTGGGCGGTCCGACCGACGTGAGGTTTGGATGTCACTCAGCCGCTAAATTGGTATGTTTTTCCTTCCAAAAGTTGCTATGCAAATGCGGTGAATTGTATCATTTTGTTGACATCTTGAGTTGCCACCACCGTCTGGCCATTAGAGGGCCCGCCGAAGTCGGGGTCCTGAAGCTCGGCCCCCTGACGATCGCCACTTGGCGCCGTTGGACAATTGGCCAGGCCCACCTGGGCCCATCGTCGCCAGATTGATAAGCCAGGATCGCGTATTATTTGGCGTGGTGTTTTGGGCCGGTTGCGGCCACCCTCATCTGCCATGACCTGGATTGCGATGTCGGCATCAGGGTTTGTGGTGAAGTCCAGCAGGGCGTCGTTGCAACCACCATGCGCCACACCAGTCGTTGAGGCATTGCAGTGATCTGGGCTTGGTGCCTAGTAAAATGCTGACTTCTGTCTCAACATAGAATTTTACTCGGAGCCAGAGACATGCCTCACCAACGAAAATATAGCTATCATGCTTCATACCCCTTGCAGGGAAAATTAGGGTCAGTCTAATGAAACTTGATCACTTCCGCATACTTGGGGTGCGGCTCAATTCCTGCCCTCGTCATAAGCAGAGTCGAGACCCAGACATCTGTTGCATAGATTACGTCTTAGAAAGAATGGACATGGCGGAGGAGTTTTAATATTTTCCATGATTGGTGTACCCACACTTTGCACCATGCCGCACATACTTCCTCTAGAGCAACTTGATGAGTTCTTCCTCCTTCTGACCACTCAGAAGTCTCTCCAACGCCTTTCTTCGGCAACTATTGCACTGGGAATAGGTTGTAGAAACTCCCTTTATCCATGCGTGGGCTTCCGTTGTCTCTGATTGACACATGCTATGATGCCAAGAGACAAAGAAGTTGTCTTTTCTCAACTCCAAACATCCGATTCTTGTTGCACCGTCCCCGTCTTCCAGCAGAAGCAAAGCGGCGGCCCAAATATCTTCCACACCATAGCTGATGTCGCTTTTAGTCGTTCTCGATTCAACGGGTTGGGTGTGGCGCAGGAGTATTGCCTTTAACGGGATAGACCCTGAACTGAGCAGCGCAGATTCGACACTCGCATCGACTAGATCCACCTCAATGAGGACGTCGCATTCGTCGTCTGAAATCACCGCACACCATTTCATAGGCTTAGCATCTGCAGCATGGCCAACCCCTGTCATACTCCCAGTTGCTCTAGGGTCTTTGCCGACCTGCAGCATGATGATGGGAGCGCGTACGTAAAGCTCCTTAGGCACGTCTTGAATTTCGTGATAATCGTCCCAATTCTTCGAGAGACACATTTCTTCCCATTCTACCAATCCCTCTTTTGTGTTGACGTAAATTCTTGGACTGATGCTATTGAACAGGCTCAGTCCAACGTGTAGGTAACTGAAGTCTGGTCTTTCATAAATAGCGTGCCAACCGGTCCATGACCAACTGGGGAAGCCCGATCGACGTGGGCCGGTTTCCTTTGATTTCCAGCAAAGGTTTACCATCAAGGCTTCTGTTAATGTCCAGGTCCGACTTGTGTCACGACCCATGGCCTTGCGGTGGTGAATAAGCGGTCCCGTAATTGGCATTCCAAAGTAGTGGCTCATACAATACGGGCCATTGCCGATCCTTCTCAAAAGTCCCAGTGCCCCGTTGAGTATGTCCGACTGATACGTCAACTTTCGAGAAGTGTAATCCCCTAGCAACATATAAAGTATGCCAGTCTGCGTTGACACATTGTCATACATTCTCTGGAGAGGGCAGTCCACCCTCATTCCTAGCCCACCATGTGGAAACATTTCAGAGGACGTCAACCAACCACGCTCGTAAATCGCGTCCCACTGACTGCTAGACTTTTGAAAATAGACCTGCTCATCCGTAAATGCTAGCCAAAACAAACCAAAGACACCTTCCTGGTAGGTCCAAGCTCGCGACATCCATGTGCTGTCTTGTATCAGCTTGCGCGGTTCTGTCATCGACGACCAAAGCGTCCAATCGCCCAGTCGGATGCAAGGTTGCCTGGTCCGGGATCGAGTGCTCACGCCAGGCAACCCGTAGTCAGCACCGGACCCAGCAGCACCGACGATTGTGATGAATGCGTGTCTGTAAATATCGGCCATTTGATTGAGCTGCCGTTGAAAGTCGGCTACGTTACTTTGGTCCAGGCAATAGCGATCAACCCAAAGATATTGCACACCAAGTTCCTTGACAACGGTGATAGCATCTTCAACAGTCCGTGGAAGAACGGCTGGCAAGGAATTTCCCTTCTGGGGGGGTTCTTGTGTCGTTGCTGGGCCCCAAACATAGCTTAGAGCAACATACTCGCAAGGGCCTGGACATGGAACTATCTGTCGCTTGTGGCAATCAATGACGGAGACTGGGAGCACGTCCATGTCGTCTCTTCCGCCTCCCTCCCTGATCAAATCGCACCATTCCCTCAGTGGCTGATAATTGACTTTTCGATGGTCAATCAGGACGGGACAGTCTGGCGCTTTGCTATAGTTGATGAACGGAAGGTCGAAGTCCTGGACCCAATTGCCCTGTTGGCCTTGAGCTCTCAACATTACTTTTTTCTTCCCTCCGGGAAACGGTGGGTTAGGCGGCATGGCATTCGTGGTGCCATTTCTATGGATGAAGGAACACCGGAAGATGGAAATAGTGTTGCAGGTAGCGCGTTCGTCCTCAGGAAGCATATCCAACAAAAAATTACAAAAAGAGCATTGCAAGGTTGACCATTCGGGAGTTCGATCAAAAACTAGATCCGGCTCCTCTTCCACCACATTACCATCGACGAGATCCCGGAATAGGTGCTCTAGGTCGATCGCTCGACAGCGTTGGCAAAGTTGTTCTTGCTGATCAACGAGCATAGACATAATGCTATTTTCAAAGTAAGGGTGTAATCTTGAGCGATACACTCCGGTAGAATGAGCCTTGAAGAGTAAGGTGGAAGCGAATATAAAAATACCAACTGCGCTATTTAAGAGGTACTTTTGTTCAAGCTGATCATTCAGCTGACGATGTAAAGACCCATCTTAGAATGCATAAGCGGTGTGATCTGGCAGAACCATGCATGAATAAGAAATCGTGAACAGAGCCTGGAAAATGATATTGGGCTGGGGCTTGTACTCCCGAGATAGCCAGTTGCTCTGCTGCAAAACCTCGGTATGGAGTCGGCTCTATCGCTATGCCCGTTTTCTTGCTCCCGTGGATGGGAGTTCCTGGACTAATTCGGTTCATTGTGTCCTTTATGAACTTAAAAGATGCCGTGTTCTGGCTTAAATCCTCAAACACCTATCTCACGTTAGCATTGGTACTTTCAGCTCGGAGTGATTTGATGATAATCAGCCAAAACATGGAGAAGTCCGCTAGGACCTGGTAGACTTAGTTCTTGACAGTTGGTAGGATGCCATCTGCAACATGAGGTTATTTGGAAAGTGGTTCAACAGTGAGGTAATTCAGTGCTCGTCCGATGAATAGCATCTTGCCGACATCCTATTCATCTCTCTCTACTCCTGGGGCATGAACGGCGAGCCCATGCACTGCAAGGTCCATCTCTCGGAACCTGCACCGCCCTTCGGTTTCAAAGGCGGTCATACTGCTAGCTATGCGCAGATGCCTGATTTCACATTTAATATTGGAGAGGTTTCAACAATGAGCAGTATCGGTGGCAAATCTGGGAACCTCCCAGTCACCGTTCGCACAATGATCAAAAGGACGTGATAATATTCTTGCTCAGTTGACATTGAATCTTGTTAGTGTAAATATACTTAAAATACCCCAGACGAGTAGCAGTATATACGGTGGCGAGATTCTTTTGTAATAATATCACCTTGTGACTCCCGTCTCATTTATTCCTTGTGTGCTTGTACTGGTACTCATTGATCGTTGGCAAAATGAAGCGATCCGGTATTTTCGCGGTTAAAAGTGGAAATCCAAAGACACTAAAGCGCGCCAATCCACCAAGTGCCTAGTGCCTGGTCACCTCAGCTAGGATGCCATGTCGAGATTACATGTTGTTGTCTTGGTCGCTCAAATAAAATTGGAGAACCGTTTCTGCGGCTTGATGCGTCCGAGGGCGATCTCAACCTTTGGATCTCTGATACACCGAGATCGTACCATATTCTGTCGTCGTCGTCTGCCACATAGCCACGAATCACACTGATCGGCCGAATGCTTTGGTTCTACCCAACGGCCGTTGACGTCAATTTGCTCGCGGGGGAATGCCACTCCTTACCCAACGCGGTGCTTTTAGGCGGTCAGACGCGAACCGCTAACAGCCACCGCATCATTCAATCGTGAATGATGACGCCCTGGCCCACCATTGTGATATTTATCCCTGATTTAAATGTACTTTACGTTTGATTGTGTTCAATTTCATTTGGCTTCTTTCCCGTTGCAGAATCGTCTGCGCTCGGTCGGCGCCTCCTCCCCAACTAGGTGCCCATAATTGGCTATCACCCATGGTCGCTCACGTCACAACGAACGCCTTTAGGTTCATGTCTGGGACACGTTGCTGTGATACGTACGGATTGTAGAATACAGAGATAACCTCATCCGGGTCGGACCCAAGATTAAAAGAAGAGGAGATTAGCTTTTTGTCAAACGAGACAGCTTGCCATTTGCCCTGTTGGACATCACAAATTTTGCATCCCCCTATCCCCTTCCATTCAAAATCCCTGAGAGGAATTTGCCAAAATGACTCCTGTATTCACCGATGACCGACAAAATGCCATGAATAATCACCCGCGCCACCTCAGCACGTTTGGTGGCCACGTTGTCGCCGCAACGGGCGAGTTTGCGGGGACATTTCTTTTCCTTTATTTCGGCTACGCAGGGAATGTCATGGCTGTCTTACAAGCGCGAGACCAAGCAGGACCTGGAGTCACCACGGGAAGTACTAATATTCTCGTCGCGTTGGCCTATGGCTTCTCCCTACTAGTTAATGCGTGGGCCTTCTACCGGATCAGTGGCGGATTGTTCAACCCAGCAGTATGTGCATTTTCTCCATCGCCCAATCTTGAACCGATGCTCATGTTGTCATAATAGGTGACTCTAGGCTTGTGTCTAGCAAATCAGCTTCCATGGATGCGGGCTGTGTTTCTCTTCCCGGCACAGATGCTGGGCTCCATGTGTGCCGGCGGGCTCGTTCAGGCAATGTTTCCGGGACAAGTCTCCCAGGCAAACACAGTACTGGGACCCGATACATCGATTGCCCGTGGCGTGTTTCTGGAAATGTTCTTCACCGCCCAGCTGGTCTTTGTTGTGTTAATGCTTGCGGCTGAGAAGTCCAAAGACACCTTCATCGCTCCAATTGGTATTGGACTGGCCTTATTCATCGCCTTGATCCCAGGCAAGTATATCATAATAAGAGACAGGCTTACAGATTACTAATAGTATGTCTGAGTAGGGGTGCCTGTCACTGGTGGCTCTGCCAACCCTGTCCGCAGCTTTGGCTGTGCTGTTGCTGCCAAATCCTTTCCTGGTTACCACTGGATTTACTGGATCGGACCTGTACTTGGTGCATGCCTCGCAGCTGCTTATTATCGATTCATGAAGTGGGCAAACTACGAGGAGGCCAATCCTGGCCAAGATGCTGGCCATCCGGATCACGTGGAGAAGCCCATCATCGCCCGTAATGACAGTGTACATGCATGAATGTGTGGCGGGGAGGTTGGATGAATGAGTGATGCGAGGGAAATTAAGTGGCATTTTAGTTACTGTGTTTTATCTTTTGAGGAAGTGTCTGCTTAAAAAAAAACCCCGCATCTATGTGCAAGAGGTAATGTGGCATGTACCGTTGCACTCCTTCCAAAAAATAACGCCTTACTGAATCTCATTTAGTTGTTCAGAATTAGCGACATGGTTTTGCAGATACAAGAATTGTGCTATTTTGTTTGCTTCGGGCAATAGGATTCGGGTGTGAGCGTCGTATGTTATCTCATTGAGGAATTGATTTAAAATCCCACTTGCTCTTTGGGCCTTGGTATGAATTATGCATTAGGATTCATTAGAATAGTCATGAACGAGCCCCAATTATGCCTTAATTCTAGTACATATACCGCCAAGTCAACGCCTTGTCGCCCTTTGCAGAAAGCTCCGCCTCGGAGAATTGCGCGTGTTCACCTGCCGCCATCCTCTCCTCACGACTTTTGTTGATACGATTATATCCTAAAATTAGGATTATGGTCCCAATAATACCGACACTGATGAATGCAAGCTCCAGGCTGTGTCCTAGAATATAACGGGGGCCATCCTTTTGTCGATAAAAGTTGGATGCCATGGCCTGCGACTAGTAAGCGGATGAGGTTTTTGGCGTGGGAAGAGAAGCTTACGCCTCCGAGATTTCCGATGCCTATTTGAAGAGCCATGCCAACACTTCGCTTGTAGCTTCCTGCCAAGTTATTGGAGAGCCATGAAATAATACCAGGGAAGGCTGGATAGATTGAGCATGCTGCAACAAAAACACCTCCGTAAACAACCTTCGGATTACTCGTAGATATGGACCTTGGTATAAATGTTAGGAGGATCTACACCATAATTGATGATGAATTTGCACAGCTTACATTGAGAAGCCTACTATCATTCCGCAGAGAGCCGTTAGAACAAACGGGCTTCTTTTTCCCACTCTATCCGACGTCCACGCGACGGCCACTGCAAGGATTGCGGCTGTGATGTATATCGGCACGGTCATTAGTTGAGACTTGCTCGAGGTGTAACCGAGGTTGCGAATAATGGTCGGAAGGAAAAGACTGATTCCGTACAGAGGGCAGACAACCTTGACCTGGTCAGCTCGTGTCGCGTTATCCATGAGTGCCACAACTTACGCCCCAGTAGACAAAGAGGTTGACCCAAATTTGCCAGTCTTTGAATGCACTCCAGACATATTCCCATTTGAATTCATCTGCTTGCGCAACTAGGGTCTGCTTTTGACCTTGGTACTTGAGTCGAAACACCACGAAGGCCCGTTCCTCTTCGGTCAAGAAGCTGGCAGTCTCTGGGAAATCATAGAGAGTCCAAAAGGCCATTATGGCGACAAGGACTGTAACTATGCCTTCGAGAATGAAAATCCAGCGCCAGCCTTCAAGCCCACCGAGTCCGTCCATCTTGGCAATAGCAAATGCGAGAAGACCACTGAAGGCACCAGCGACCGAGGCGGCAGAGAAGAACAGGGCTTGGCGAAATTGAATCTCGTGGCGGCAGTACCACATTGTGAGATAGTACTAAATTTGACCTCAGCATATATTTGAGATTTCGTATTACCGGATCAGACCTACCGCCACACCAGGGAATAAGCCCGCCTCAGTAACTCCGAGAAAGATTCGAGCCACAAGGAGGCCATGGTAACTTTTCACTATACCCATCAACGTCATCACAAGTCCCCAGGCCACCATAATGGTAGGAATCCAGATGCTGGGGCGGAGCCTTTTGATGACCAGGTTTGAGGGCACTTCGAAAGCAGCGTAGGTGAAGAAGAAAACGGTGAGGCACCAGTTGTATTGGTCAGCAGTCATGTTGAGATCCTCTTGGAGGCCTTCAATCTTGGCATTTCCAATATTGCCTCCTGTGTATCATTTGTTCAGTCTTGGGCCACGTTCTGCATCGAGAATCAACTTACGGTCGAGGAAGGATAGGAGATACAGCAAGGCGAGCATGGGTATCAACCGCATATCCATCTGCAGAATTGTCAGTGATGGCAACAATCCAAAGCGGTTACTGTGTTACCTTTCGCAGAATCTTCTTCTCATCGAGGTGAGCAAAAGACTCGGCTGTCAGCCCGGATATTACACCCGAGGCATCGCTGTGGTCGATCTGGTCCTGCCTGTTGTCGGAGCTGTTGCCCGTCTCAACCTCGACAAATTCGGTTTTTTCATTAGTAGCGGAGTCGGATTTCATGATGCCAAAACACTAAAAATATCCTTTGAGTAGTTGAGCCAATGCATCCTTGGCATCAACAAAGGTGAGTGTTCGGCATTTTATCTATGTCCCCAGCCTTGGCTTCCCCACGTTTTCCCCGCATTCTCAATTTGCTGGGGGCCCGCCAAACGAAGGGTCATCCATGTCTTACAGCTGCCGGCGGCTTGATGTGGAGTGTGGCTCTTGGCTAGATAGGGTGAATGGCTCGGTGATGCAGCCGACAAAGGTGGGTGGGTTTGGAGCCACCGCTTGTGGTAACTGGACTAATGGAAGCCAGATTTGGATCCGATCCTTCTTGAGCACAGCGAATTACTGGATTGATTGCTGCAAGTAGTTGCTTATCAAGATCCATTTTCCGGGAAGCTGTACACTCAGTGGCCGAATTGCCTGGTTCAGGTTACACAGAAAGCGGATCAAATCCTGCATCCATCATCTGACTCCGTTCTGTGGATCAGATGGGAGGGCCTGTACAAGAGGGACATCATTTGATGCCTTAACTTACTCTCACGCCATTTCAAATCATTCTCAGCAGTCGCATGTTTTGTTTGTGCATATTTGCGTAGCGAACAAGGAGATTGTACAATCTTTTTAATGAGAGTCTCTGTGGCGGATTTCACCTGCATCAGTTTGTTTCCAACAACACAGAAGCTGGTGATGCTCGGACCCGACGATCCCTGCTAGCATACGGCGTTATTGACTCGTGCACTCAATCCACACTCATCCATGTGTTTCACAGAATAATTCCCACTCCCATCTGATGAAGGCGCTTCCACTTGCATGCTGAGATCTTGAGATCTTGAGATGGCGGCTAAATCAGCAAAATCAATGGTCATAAATGGGGCTCATCAAAATTCACCATTCCCCGGAACCTGAGCGGCGGTACAATCTTGAATGAGGCAAACCAGCGAGCCACGCTGTGAATCCCCAGACGGAATGATCTGCATTACCCCGCATCTTGGGTGATTCCGCGACTCCACACTGCCTCAGCGAAATCAGTTCCGGAAATCAGACCCGAGCTGGCTTTTCCGTGGCCCTGATCCTGTGACCCCTTGGATTCGCTCACCAACCAAGACTGCCTAGATCGGTTACGGCCGTTCTCGACCGCCCACTTCCTCGGCAATAAATCAGTGAGAACGACACAAAGGCAGGCCACCTGTGCGTCCCCACCCTTTGAAGGTGCCTTGTCACACGTAGCAAGTAATTCTCCAACTACGACTGGTTTTGGTCGCTGAAATTCTCCAATATCCAACCCCGTACCATGGTTGGGCTAGTTTGCACCTCCTTTACATGCACCTGCAACGCCTATGGATCGCACAGTCTGGGGGCAGATTACGCGATGCTGGACAATATTTCTTTAGATTCAGCACAGCGGGCCAAAGAAGCCTAGCAGCCAATTCATTGGATGTTCCAAAGTAGCATCGCGCTTCCTTGATGACATGTTTCCACTGGCAGTTGTGTAGCTCCTGTCGGCGCTACGAGGATGTGAAGAAAAAGAGGGAAGGAATTCGCTCAGAGCCTCGACTTGATCTGTGGAGTCCTTTCATAATCTGATATTGTATTTGATCCTCAGCTTTCCAGACTGTTAGAATGTTCCACATCGATGAGCTCCTTATCAGGAAATAAGGTTGCGGGGTGCTTCTTCGACAAGATGCACTGAAGTTGACGTTTAGCTCGGCCGATTGTGCCGCAGCCTTGAAATTACCAAGTAGCCTTTCAACTAGCGCATCGTCTTCCAATCTTGTCCCTTTCTTCAGCTCGTCGATAGATTTCTTGCCCCAAGCCACTCTTTTCCCCACTTCACGTGCCTGCAGACAGAGCCATCTCATAAATCATTTTGCAAGCTCTCCAATGATGACTTATCTTGTGTTATCTCATTATGGGCCCTATACCCTCAAACCACTCGTGGTAAGCATTGCGATCACAATGCAATCGCATAAGTTGCTCATAATGGTGATTACTAGCGCATAAGTAGGGTAAACATGTTCCGCTTGATTCCGATGTTAAACTTTTATTCAGTGGCTAGACCTTGGCTGAGAACTCGGCCATAGTCTCGGCCATTCTCAGGCGCAGATATATTCTGTGGAAAGAGTGATCTTTTGAACTTAGTTTGCTGGAATTTTTGATTATCCGAATTGACCAAACGCAAATGTTGCCACCGGAATTCCTAGCACTCTCTGGTTCTCATGGGCTGTGTTCGAGCGTGAAAGCTCGTTGGTGAACCTTGACCCAAGTGAAGTGTATTCAAGCTATTTAGCGCAAAACCTTGGTCATGGAGGCTCTGGACCTTCTTGGCGCTGGTGGCAGAAATAGTTCACTAATTTTGAGTTGGTCGCGACTACATCGGATGTCGGCATCTCAACAGAGAGATACTTGCCAGGCCCAACACGTGGAATACTAAGCCCTGCAAATATGACCGGCAAACGGCATCTGCAACATTATGGAATGTGATGAGTGGGGTAGTCTTGCCCAAATGGCCATGCCGGAACCGACTTCATCATGGCCGGACTACCACCCGACGGTCTATAAAATCAACCAGCACTTTCCAACAGACCTATCCATACAACATTCTCAACTCACTCTGAAGCCCATCCTCCTCTAAGCCAAAATCTCCACCATGAAGCACTTTTTGGGCCTACTCCTTGCTGTCACCACAGCGTCTGCTGCAGTAATGCTCCCAACATGTGTAGCGGTGAAGGGAGTTTGCAACTCCAAATCACCTTGCTGCTCGGGTCTTCAATGCGCATTTGTTGGAAACACTATGCAAGGTGTCGTAAGTTCACGGGTTGATTCTAGTTCTGATAAACAGATTCTAATCACATAGTCGCAGTGCACCGAGCCGACATGTAGTTCATTTGGAGTTCTTTGCCTTTCAGGAACCACGGGTCTGGGCTCCTTTACTAGTGCACTCAAATCCGTGTTGGCAGCTAGTTGTTGTTCGCCACTTGAATGCACGCCTGTCGTCGCTGGAATAGGCCTTGTATGACATATGCCCCCCCCCTTCCCCCTTTGGCGTGGAGCTGTGCTAAATACTGAACAATAGTGCGTCACTCCTCGCGCCACCCCTCCCGTCAAACCTGCTACTACGACGACTTCAAAGGCTCCAACATCAACTTCGCAGGCGCCACCATCAGCTTCACAGACTTGTGTAGTAGCTGGGGGAGTTTGTAGACCAACTGTTTGGCCCCCGCAAAACTGTTGTGGGGGACTGACGTGTGTCATTCCCTCTGAACCCGCTGGTTTTGTTGGCGCCCCCGGTATAGTAAGTCAATCTAATCAATAAGATCATGACACACTTAACTAAGTTCCTACCAATAGTGTCATTAGTGTAAATCCTGAACACTTTGGTCAACAGCAAGGCGACTAATTATGATTACCTATAATCTATGGTTGATCAGAAGTCCTGATGATATTGGTTGCAACTGTACGAACCCAGGCGGGTTCGCAATTTGGCTTTCAATTAATCCATAAATTTCGACTGTTAGGGATCGCTGAAATCAAGCCGCTCGTTATCGTGGGGTTTTCCGTTCCGCCATTGCATTATGGAATAGGAATTGAATGACACCACTGTTCAGGACAAGGAGGCCCATCAAAGGAGGGAATTCAGGGAAGGAGAAATTAGGTTTCTTCAGAAAGGAGCTGGCACTTGTTTTAATAATATCCAATCACAGGCCATTCATCTAGCACCTTCGTTAATAATACCACTACTTTTAGGAATGAAAACTGAAATGCATCCCCCATGTCAACTTGCGCTCATGCTTATCAAATTTCTTTCCATGTGTTCTCTATCAGAGAGAGAATCCAGGCTCGCAATCACTAGAACTGACTTTGGCCCTACTATAGAGGCATAATAGATGCACCGCTCAGGAAAAGGTACTGCAACAGCCCTGTTTGCAACCCGTGAAGCTTTTTTGAGGGATTTCTTTTTATCGCGTAACACAAAATCGAGGTCCCGAGTGCTGATGTCGGTAAAGTGGTACTGACAAATGGGCACTGGATTTGGGCCTGTCACGCTACAAGCAGAGCTTTGGGTGAGTTGACCGTGTTAACTCTTTATTCAAAAGTGACATCGTGAAGGAGACTTTTTCGAGAAACCGATTCACTTCGAGGACGCCAAAAGCTATCCCATACTAGGCCACCTTATGGCCAGACGACAGCGTGACTGTAAAAGTATCACAGAGCGAGTCGATGAAGGCCAAGAAGGTTCCCACAGCTGCATTTTGATCTTTTTCTATTCAAGTATAATACAACTGGCGTGTTATTAGCATGATGTTTCCTTGGCTGAATTGCTGGAAATTTTGGCATTCCTGTGGGGTAAAAGTGTCTTCATGAATAATGTTTCACCACTGAGACCTTTTTTGCACCTGATAATCATAGAAGTTGGTCATTCCCTCTGCGGAATTAACCAATTTACAAACAACGCGAGGGCATCGTCACCAATTGCGTGACTATTAGCTACCTACCATGTACTTTGGCAGGAATATTTGAGTTAAACAGTGACACAGAAGGAAATGATCTTCGAGGTTTCTTTATGCTGACATGCATCGGAACCGTTCCGCTGATCCAATCACTTGTGCATCAGCTGACAGTGCATGACATGCCGGTTGCTGATAGGCGAGAAGTGTAACGCGACTGCTCCTCACCTTGCACAAGATCGTGGTCGCCTATAATTTCGGGCTGATATTGCAGCTGTGAGCTACAACGATGGTCAAAAAACCACCCTGAGACGAGCCGATGCGACACAATGTCACATTTCACCGCGAGTGGGCTTTCAGCTCCGGACAGATTACCATAAATTTTTCAAATCATGTCGGACAAGACATCGGCGACTAGTGTTTGTCTGCCTGTGGTGATCCATGCTACTGCTCATCCTCAATTTGCCCCCAGCTCTCCTTCCATTGAATTGGGCCGTAAAAGTCATACTTTCCCTCTGGATCATACTTGTGTTTTAAAAAGTGCAGGCGCTTTTGACGCCAATCCTCAGCCCCGTACATCTCCTTGTTGGACTCATCACCAAAAGCGTAATTGACGTAGATACGTCTTGTCTCAAACCCAGACCCCTCATTCAAAATTTGACGGAGTTTCTCGCCAAATTCAGTAACTATCTTGTCCACCTCCGGCCCAGCTGGTAGGTAGCTAATTGTTGCCAGGATTAGGAGCTTGCTATCGCGGAATGCGAAGGCGCTTGCATCAGCATCAATAGCCCTCACCCCCCCTATTGGATATCCCTCGACTAACAACTGAGTGCCATTGGTTGGAGAGCCAGGGCGAGTGTTCTCAGCAAAAAACTGGAACGCTTCCTTCTGGGCCGTCGTGTTATGTCTGTTAAGATAAAGCGGGAAACGTTGGACATTTCGTCCACTTTTTTGGCACAGAATTGAATTCTCGGTTGATCCGATGATGGTTGGCAGATTTGCATAACTCGCTGCCTTGTTTTCAACAAATGCTGGATCCAGGTCGAGGAATGGCTTCAGCCAGGCCCGCTCAACAGATTTAACACCTTGCTGCACGATTTGGAATACAATAATAGGCTTTATAGGCCAGAGTCAGCACATTACATCAGCTATGCTGAGCGATCGGGCACGTACGTTATCTGGATCAACGGTTCGATTGTTTTGCCATGTTGACCAGTTGATAACTCCACCTGGCTCCTCCCTGTCAATAAAAATGGAATTAGCCGCTTTATAGACAGATTCAACCTTATCGCCTGTAAAAGTAAGTGTTGTAACAGCCCATTCACTATGGATGACGTCATAGATCTTGAAAGTAACAGAAGTGACGATATCGAAGTTATGTCCTGCCCCTTTCATGGCCCAGAATAATTCATCTGTGGCCGTAACCTTCTTAACAGTGCCATCTGCCAGTACGACATCAAGGGACAGAAATTGATCTGAGATGAGCCCGTAGTGGCCTTGTAGGAACCCATGGCCACCGCCAAGCCCTGGACCCAAGTAACTGACACACTCGGCTATGCCCGTGACTGGATGTAGCATCGTTATCAGAGGAGTGAAGGCGCGGAAGTGAGGCAACCTACCAGTCTGTTTACCTGCTGACCATAGCACCTCCGTCACGACTTTAGATATAGTGCCACCACCAATAATCGCACTCTTACCATCTTCGGCGATTTTAATGCTGCTCAATTTCTCCAGCGAGATTTGAATACCATAATCCATCCTGCCAAGACTACTGATGGACCCATGAGCCGTGTTCACAGCAAGAAAAGGGATATCTTTCTTATTTGCATATTTAACCTAAGAAATAGAAAGTTTAGTGGGGTTCTCTCGCAAACCGCGCTTATCCTTACAATCGTGACCACGTCGCTTTCTGCACATGGCACAACGACCACACTGGCCTTGGGCGCCTCATACGATGACCATCGCAATAGGACTTGATTAAACTCGGCGGAACCTGGAAAATATATTTCGGCACACTCGGAAAGCCCACCGGACAGCTGATGCCCCAATCCAAATGGGTCTCCTGGGCAGCTACCGTCGAACCCATCCGGAAGAGCGACGGCTGTCACGAGGGTACACCAAGCGACAACTGCCAAGAGAGCACAGATTTTGACCTGGTACATATCCGTACCACTTTGATTGTTAGGAAATTTTATTATGGGCGGATATGGAGGTTTTGATCTTGGGGATTTTGGTCGTGGCAAGACCATGGAAAGACTTGTTGAAGGAAATTGGGGGTAGACTTATTTATAAAGCAAGCCCATTGAAATCCCTAAGTGAAAATTTACCTCTGCAATATGAAAGTTAAATCTCGTTTGTGTGTCTCATAAATGTGAGCGACATAAGTATCTTGATATGCATTAATTTCATGTGATGGTATATTGGTGCTTTGAGTCGGCTGGTACCATCTACTTAGCTGCAACAACAGACTAGGTGCCAAAGGGCGAAAAATACATAACATGGCCCCTAAATCACAGCTTTCAGCTATCCACTCCTATGATACATGTATTACGACATACTGCAAATTTCCATTGTACATGCGCAACGTGATTATCATGGCTGACTCCCCTGCGCGGTTTTCAATTGCATCCTACTACCCGTGTTGGCTTGATGGTTGCATCCGCCCCCCCTCTCCCCGCACGATATTTTGAAGATGTGCTTTCTGGTATCGAATACGAAAGATTTTAGACACACCATCAAATGAGCAGCGATGTCACATCGAAAATGTCAGCAAGCCCATGGCGATTTTATCACACTTTGCCAAATATTATCGATAGATGGATGCCCTATATTTTTTTTTCCTTCTAGCAAATGAATATTTAATCCCTACTGATATCGCTCCCTATTTTAAAAGCACAATATCAGTCTCGTCGACTCAACAAAACAGAAAGATGTTTGAGTTTTCCAATCTGGCTGTCATCCTGGTAAATGCACGGACCAACGGAAGATTTGGCAAGCATTCATCCCAAATGATCAGATTAGCCAGGAGGTGAGTAGATTAAGTTCCATTCCGAAAAGAAAGATATAAGTTAAGGATAGATAATAGTTCTGACCCCTCCTCAGGGATGGTTACACCGCAGGTTAATACTACACAGGGTCAAGATTTGAGAAATACGGGGCATACTTGTTGGAGGTTTAGTTCCACGACGCGAGGCCAACGCTCTGGGAGTCACGCTGGCTGATTTTAATCTCCAATTGGTCTGAATGCACAGTTTATAGTACTCATCATCTAGATGCCGCTCTATATTTATCTGTTATCTCACCCCACGCACCACTGCAAATCGCATATTCGCTTTAAAATCCAATTTCAAGTCGTTTAGGAAGCTCTGATGATTCTTCCCTCACTCAGCGCTCATTTTCCTATTTCCATGAACACTGCAACGACACCAACCATGTGCGAACTCAAAACAAGGTATGAGAAGAGAAAAGCCCAGCCCAGACGCTCCTGTTAGAGAGACTGATGCCGGCAAAGCAATAATAAATCGAAAATGAGATAACCAGGTCGTATCTTCTTCCGGTACACCTGAAAACTTCCTCACTTGAAAACCCACTACAACCAGGGCGATGTCATGCCAGGGCCGCTGACATAAACATTGATCTGCATAGCCTGGAGGGCATTGTCGTAGTATTGAAGCACTTCAAGAGTGTCGCCAGTGGCACCAGTGGGAGCTAGCAGCGGAATATCGCCCTGGGCCTTCACCTCCTCAAACCACACATCCTGTGCCTCCTGTGCTGCTGTCATCTTGTTCGGGATGAAGGCCGACACATTTCCAAAGTAAGGGTAGACCTTGCCCGGGATTATGCCACTAGCCACGACGAATCCCAGTTCCTCGTCAATAACCAGGTTGTTTCGGGCATTTGCGTCGGTAGGATGCGAGTCGGGCCAGCTGCAACTAAGCGGCTCGCTCGAGGCGTTTCCATAGACACCGGTGTCAATGATCTTCCACCCAATTTCCGTAAATTGGCAGTTGTCGCCGATGTCGACAACAAAATCGGTCTGGTTGGACTCGGCAAATAGAGCGAAGCTCAGCTCCTCCAATGTTTCTCGGCTAGCCTTGGTGCGGTTAGCCGGTGGCGACATCAATTCAGCGTAATTTTCTGGAAGCTCCTCGGCGGAGAATGAGAAGCCGTGGTCGCCGCGTCCGCGATTGATAAACAGCTCCAGCTCAGAGATCTTCTGTTCGACCACCTTGATACGACCTCGAAGGACTGCTGGAGTCAATTCATTGCCTTCGCTAACGTTCAAGGCAAAGAATGCAGTGCTGTTTTTCGTGTCAATCGCCAGAAGATTAGGTGGGCCTGCCTTGGCAATAGTTCGCCACGAAGTCATCATGCTGATGGCTGCTGGGTGCGAGTTTTCTGTTGCCTGGTAGATTGGCGCCATCGGCATGGCCAGTGGATCGTGGGCCACCATGGAATCCAAAATCCGCGTGACAATGTTGGTCATGCACTCTCGAGAACATTCGCTCCTGTCATTCACACAAGGAGCCGGCATAGCGAATCCAGTTGCCGCCCAGGCCAAGGCTGCGAGAGCCTTCATAATATCCCCCTTCATTGTTGCGTATAGGAGGCTTTTCGTCTTTGGGAGAGTTTCCTGGCGACAACAAAGTCGAGAGAGGAAGGATAGCTGAGGATGAGATGGCGAGCCGAAGTTGATGGGCAATAAATCTCCAGACCAAGATCGTATATGTCATATATATAACCGTCGCACGCTCGCCGAACCATGTACCTTATTGGCCTAGCCCACAAACTTAGAAAGGCTAGTTTAAAATGCATTGCGGGGATACTAGTATAGAGCAACAGGGGAGTGCAGTGTCGTTTCGGCCGCGCGGGCTCCAAACCCCAGGTTCCCCGCGTTTCCCGAAGCCCAGCCGCTCCTCCACATTCCGAAACTCAAGGATCGACACGCAACAAATCATACCCGGTTGGCTTGTGCACCATGTCATGTCATAGGGTCTATGCATCATTCTTCGCACATCCCAGCCTTCTCTCACCCCTCTTGGGGCGGAACAGGCCCCAAGTTCTCGGCTGCTCCCCCCCATTACCCGACGAGCGGCAACTCAACTTCCAACTTCATCTTAACCAGCCTCCCCACGACCCCACATCATCTCAAGAAACAATTCTCCGATTGGAAATTCTGGCGTAATCTGATGAAAAAAGCTAAGAGGTGGGGAGATCCTTTACTCGGGATGATGAACGGGTTGTGGGCTTAATTTCGGGAGCGAAAAAATCACCGTATGATGGTGTTCAAATAAATCGCCGTACGTGCATACAAGCGGCAGGGCAAGCAAAGTCGTCAACCTACACCAAGGAGCAGGGTTTAGGGTTAACTTAAGAATATTTCAAGCCCACGCCCTACTGAGATACATTCTGACTGCGAGTTTATCATCGTTGACATCGCCAAGGTGTGGTGGGCATCCGTTGACTGAGCTATCGGCAGGAAGGGATTTCAAGTTCCCGCTCAATCAAGCTCGATCTCTGCCCGCCGGAGAACATTCAAAATGAGCTTGAGCATACATACTAAATGAATGGGAAAGGTTTTTGGCAAATCTCAAACATTGGGCTATGAGGTTGATTCAGACTATTTGCCGGCTTCCGTTGTGCATTTAGCAGGATGCTCATAGCTTCTCGATTTGGCTTCTAATCTCCACTGATGTTGATGCCGACATGGATTGAAGGACCACCACGTGAGATCAACTTGCCCAAATACCTGATGCGAAGATGTCAGGTGCTGGAGGTCTCACGCACAGACAAAAAACAGTAGACGTTGTTCTTATTACCAGGTTTTCTTTCCACTTTTCCAAACAAATATCATATTTATCCTTCAATAAGAGCTCTTTGAGTATCTACCTCATCATTCTCTAACTGCCCTCTCCATTTTCAGTCTAATTATACATCTAGGGCACACGTCAGAGAAATTCCCTTTCTTCGAACCCCACGATAGATCGCGTCACTCCAAGTCGAGGTCTGATGCTAGTGTACACTGTCTACCAAATCGATGGATTTCTCGTACCTTGCCAGCGTATTCCCACAGGTGGAAACGCGTGATCTGGCTCCAGGCTTACCAAATAAGCAGACTCATTCAAAGACAACGTTTTATACATTACACCACAATTATAAGCGCCTAGGACATCAGTACTACACAAAATACAAAGAATTTAGATCAACAACATCATATCCTCAGTCCCAGAATCCCTTAATTCACAAAACCCAACTTTTGTGAGGCGCAACACACAGCGATACTTGTTGTCAGTATTCCACGATGATAAAGGTCGGATTGGTAGTGTTGAATGATTTCGATTCCTTGGAGGGAATTAGAGCGCCAGAGCATTTCTGAACAAGTGTGGGACTATAACTCTGGTTGTGTGGGATATATTCAGCTTTTTTCTCATAGAAAGTTGTATGATTCAGCTTTTGAACATTGAAGACGAGCCCAATTGCCGACTTATCAATCTATTGACCACAAGCCCTACCAGGCACAGCCAATTGACCATCGAAGCCAAGCCGCGATCGACATGGCAGTCAAACCTTAAGACCCCGAGACCGGAGGTCGCCTTTAACGACAGGCAGCAACGGTTGCTATAAGAGACCTAGATAGGTCCCTTCGATAGATAAAAAATCATGAGCTTCCAATTTCACTATCACTTGCATCTATTGACACAGCTATCCAAGTGATAGATTTGACCCGTAAGAGAGTGGCCGTTTTATGTCGCTAGCACAACAAGAAAGTCTGCGCTGCTCATTGGTCTGTTGGGGTAGAGTTGGCAGTATGGAAGCCATTGGGCTGCCCTGTTCGCCAGATCAAAATCGGATGCAATACTCTAAAAAGTTCTTTAAATTCTTGGATTGGTCCCCTCGAACTGTTAAATTGGGAATTGAAAGAACATTATTTTTCTATGAATAAAGGAGCTAGAGTTTGGCGGGGAGAAAAGAACACCAACACCCAAGCGCCTACCCTACAGGGCGAAGGTCTTGGAGATAGGGGGAGTAAATGTTGTGAATGTAAATGCCTGCAAGTAAGAACCACAGAGTAGGGTAAAGTAGAGTTCAGACCTTTTCTCGATTAATTTAACTGAACATAATTATGAATAGGAAGTGAATGACGGGCAAAATCACTAGTAAATTAGGGTATCAGACTCTCAATTCTTCAAAGTCTATGTCAGCCTCTTTATCTTGATACATTTGAACAACTCATACACTCAAAGAAAATGGACCAAGGCTTTTTTCTTTCCAACAACTATAAATATGATCACTTTCTTATACCAGTGTACCTCACACACCACGGTCAATTACGTGTTCATAGCTACTAACCTCTAACGCCCATCTACAACCGTTACAATATGTGAGGGTTTAATAGCCATGTAAAACTCACCCTAATGTTGTGGCTACGAGAGTCGTTCAGCCACACACCAGCCCCAACAGAAGCTTCCTGACAGCCGACGTTTTTGGACATGGCATTTGCCAAAACTCCAAATCATGATGGAACAAACGTTTACTGTGTATTTTTGGGTTTAGGAAGAAATTTAAGATTATTTTTGTAGGAAATGGTTACATCCAGTCTTATATTTAGACAAGATGTAAGTGCAACCTACTCCACAAACTTCTAGCCCTTCAGGAGAAAAAAGCAGAGTGATCAAATCAGCGACTGCTGCTTCGAAAGGATCACAAGCAAAATCAGCGGGAAGATTTCACCGAGCAGTATAAGGGACAGAGCTCTAGGCTAGCTTGTTGTTGTGAATCCCGATGTGAAATGGGACGCAACATGACGTGATATCGCGCTCTTGTCATGAGGCATTGCTCATAGGTTATTGAATTGAACGAAGCGACAGTTTACAGCGGCACCAAGAGTCAGACAGATAAACGCTCCGCTTTCATTTGTGAACCTGGCTAACAGTAAATAGTATCAGTTTTCTAGATCTTGCGGACATATTGATCAATAATACGATGCCAAACGTCGATCACACAGAAGATTGGAGGAGAGGTTTGACGTTATGACCCGATGTGATAATTTTGATGGAACCGAATCAAAAATATGTACGAGACTTTCTCACACATCACCGGCAATTGCACCAAGGCAACGCCGATTTTCTGAGCTTAAATGAAATATGATTACAAGCTAACCGACATCGCTAGCTAGAATGAGCGCTCCATGCGGAACAGGGCATTTCTCACTGCGAGTGCTACCATAAGATCACGCCATGAATCTGGATCAATTGCTATGCGACGTGATCTTGATCCAGGTCCTCAAAGTCGTAAATCAGTGATTGCAGGGCATTAAGCTACGCCCACGACTAAAGCGTAGTTTTTCGGTCTGGAAGAAAGGCTCTGCTCCGGATGCTGCCACGTGCGGTTATCCCCAAAAAGCCACAAGTTCAGGGTTGTACCCAGTTGAATGGAGCTTCCTACCCCACGATCCATTTTGCATTGATTCATTCTAGAACATTTTTAGATTATTAGACGTTGCAAGGTGATGAAGAGTCCGAACGCATACCGACCGGCTCCTTCGGCCCAAATCTCATACCTTGGCATTCCCTCGGTCCGTGGATAAGCTACCGTATTCACGAGCAACCGCCCTTACAGCCGATGGAAGAACATGGATGCAAACCTTTTAAAATTGACATGCACACCCGATAGATATGTGATGCTTTCTAGACCGAATCTGCTACTGACTATCCAGGTTTTGCTGACCGCTGAAAGATGGCATCTTCGCTTTCGGTAATACGCGCCGGGGTTCTTGCAGCGGTGTCTTTTAAAGCTTGGCCAGCGTACTCACATCCAATTAGAGCGCCGCTGCCTTGATAACTCTGGTCACTCGGCATGTAACCTTAAAATCAACAGATTTTAAGTTACCATGGCGTGTGGCGCAACATTACCGGTGCATCAAGCGACAAGCCAATTTGATTTGATCGAGGGAGGTAACTGGAACTGTACCGCTTATTAATCGCTTAGAGCGATCTGATTAAACTTGCAGTTGGCTCCGATTACGTAGTCTTGGATCTCGATACGATGTGAACATCCTGGTGCACGATCAAGATGCTATATCAGGTAGAAAGGAATTGAAAACAAAAGGCGGCGGTGCTTGTCTACATGATTCTATATTTAAAAATAAAATAAAAAATGACACCGTAAAGATCATTTCAGGATTACAATTTTCCTTTCGTATTCCCACGGTCGACTCCTTGGCATATCAATGCGGTTGGTTGGATACCAGATATTTTCTCCTGTCAGCTCTAGACTCGATCAGTTCTCTCATTACAACTCAAGGTCAAAATTAGCTTTTCGGGGCCGTGTGAGGATCCGGCTGCGGTTGGCAAATCCGAGTCGCATGAACACTAACAAAAGATTTCCCACGCAGCTTACTCCATGCATGAAGAAGCGTCTGCCTGCAATCTTCCACAAAACCGGTCTCGCACATTGCCAACCGGATTCATGTCGCTCAACCGCCTAAGTTCCGCCCAAAAGAAAATCATTTTTCAAGTTCACAACTTTTCAGCCAGACCCCCCGAGTCATCCTGTGGTGGCTCCTTCTCGGGCAGTTATGGCAGTGCCACCAACGTGATGATCCTTTTTCTCGGGGCTGAATCCGGAGTCGGAAAATAATAAGGTTACGTTGTTCACTTTTGGCGAAGATGGGGACGGGGCTAGAGCCAGATCGTCCAATGCATTTCCGCTTGTGGAAGATTCCACGACAAGGTACTCAGCCCTCATGGCAGTGTAAAAAAAAGTATGGCAAAGCCTTTCCATGGAAAACAGCAACTCTGGACACAGTGCAGTACATTCAGCTTGCTTGAGGCAAAGGCCAGTAGAATTTCGCATCATCCAAATATAACCTGTCATTTGCACGGCCGTTTTCTTCAGCCCTCCAGGTCCACTATTCCGGTATCACTTTCAGCTTGAGAATTAGTGTTGTGAGTTGTGATATTCCTCATGTCGGTCGAATATCGGTATTGCATTAATAATCGCGCATTTACGAGAGCAGAATCGAAAAAAAAAA
>KV875272.1:269087-323340 GCA_001879505.1 Calonectria pseudoreteaudii
AAAAAAAAAAAAAAAAAAAAAAAAAAGAACTATCGGCTTTATGCGATGTTTTTTGTGACCAAATGTTGTGTAATAACCGACGAGAAAAACGGTTAAAATTTTCGTTCGTATTGAATCGCCATAGCGCCTACTTTGTTGATCGTTTCCGGAGTCGTCAGCACCGCCGTCAATCAACCACGAATCTACATGGATTAAGTCCCGGCAGATCTACAGCTCCAAGATCTACGCACTTGCGTCGCTGGAATTCGATTTGTTCTGATGATCACAACTTGGTGATAGAGGCGGATAACACCATAGGGATATACATGCACCAATTTACAGCACTCGGCACCCGTTACCGACATTTGTCAGGATGAGTTCAGGTTTTATTTCAAGCTCCATAACTGACCAGAGAATGAGCTGAGGGCGAACCTCCCTAATGTCAGGTCGAGAAACGCTACGACACTTCCGGTTAGACCAATTGGCATGCCTACGAATACGGCCGGGAACGGGCGCTTTGACCTGATTGTTGAAAAAGGGGCAATGTGGATGCTAATCCTAAGATTAACGTTTCATTGGCCATGCCAGCCGTCGCATTCCCGAAAGCGAGCCAAGGATACTTCGAGGATTCGAGGAAACGGAATATGGAGAAGGTTATGGAGGAAACGCACAGGGAATTTTAGCTCGGCATCATCGGCAAGGGAGTTCGTTGCCCTTTGATCGTGTAGATGAAGTAACCTACCCTATTGCTTATCGATAATGGGATCAGTTTGAAGCTGCGCAAACATGTCCAGATTTTAGCCGTTTGGTACTGCGTTTATTAAGTTAATCATTTAGGTAGACATGTGAGGTTTATTCGTGATTACATCTCGCTCTCATAACTCCAATTGAGAAACACATTTGATTCATTATCATCCAATCTGTGATCATCTCTGTTTATCCCGATCACTGAATCAGATGATATCCTTGTCATGAGTCAGGGCTAATATCTGCCATCTAGCATGCTCCTTGGTCGTATGATCTGAACGGATTGCCCGGTGACATCCTATTTGATCAATCAAGTCGAGTTTCTACTTGTGGGTCGCGCTAGTTCCCACACATTCCGTGTTGGTACCTGTCGATGCTAGGATACCCTGTCATAGCGCCAGCGGCAATGGATTGGGCACAAAAAAGGTTTATAGCCTTGCACTCGAGGTGGAATCTGCTTTGTGCAATTTGTTGAAGCCTTTCTCTTGGCTGCAAACGCGTATGCCCTGGCCCAAAACATCTGGACACGCCCGCTACTTGTTATTCAGATGCCTAAAGCTGACTTCTGGAGCCGAGTGACTTCCTCCCCTTGGGGTGGCTGAGGTGGTAATTCAGTAAACTTAATGGACCAAATCGAGTCAAGCCTTCGGTCATTTACAAAAGAAAAAAAACTCTCTCTTAGCAGAATCCTTGGGAACGGTGAAGGCGTCGAGCGGATCAAGCAAATCTAAGCACGCGGATGCCGAAGGTGAAGTAATATTACGATGTATATGAGCATTCGATATCACGTACCGAGAATAGCATGAACACGGCATCTCAACACGTGCAAACCCGCTCGGTCCACACGCTTGCGTATACCCAATGGAGACCAACCAATTACCAGAATGGAAACAATCCAGAGGGCCCGCAACCCACCCGTGAGCTACGAACAGACCTGCTCGCCTTTGCCGTTGGCTGGACGGTCCACCGCAACTCAAAATGCCCGGCTGGACACCGTTGAAATTAACTGACACCCGTCATGTTATACGTACGTGTACGTATTGGGACAGATGAGGCTAGCTCCAGATAAACCTGCACCCCGCCGAGAAACATGAAACGCATTACATGTGCATGGCTGGCCTGTAGAAGGAATGCCGGCAGCCGTTCGAGAGGGGGTCTTGTGGATATTGGTTGACACTCCCTGCACGGACGACTTGTTCTTCGTGGTATGACCATCACGTGGCCCGGACCGTGTAAGGGGCATGGGTACAAGTAAACTTTCGGACTTTGGCACTGGCAATACGAACCGGGCATGGAGGGAAAAAGCAAGCGTACCTCACAACTTGTGTCTTCAGCCCGCTCTCGCTGGGCGACTGGTCAGATCGAACCACATGCCATGTCACCCAACTAAGAGGCACGGGCAATTGCCCGAACTTGCAGAATCGCGGCGAATCCGGGTGTAATGAGTATGGGCCGTGAGGGCTTCATGCGAGTTGAGGGCGATTTGTTGAGTGTCTTGAGGGCTTCTGTTTTGTGTGTATAGTCGGCGGTGGTACATGGAGATGCAAATGTGTCTAAGTGTAAGAATACGCGTAGATCAATCAATGACTTTCACCGGGGAGTAGCGGCGCCGTAGAGGCAATCGCCAGCCCAAGCAGAATCCGGGAATTTGAACGAGACTCGAGTGGGTGATCGACAAGAACTCTTCCAGAATGGGGAAAAACTCTCCTCTAGCCCATCGTTATACGCCGCTTGCTAAATTGCAAAAGGCAAAAGATGAGCTCAACCTGTATAAGTATCACCAACATCCCACGATCAAAGGACTTGCTTCTCATCACTTCACCCTCGTTCACAATCGTTCCTTGTCACTCTTTTGACTCTTTGTTTTACACTCACTTAATACATTCTTTAAATCTTAATTTATATCCACCATGAAGGCTACTTTCTTCTCCGTCGTCGCCCTGGCTGCTTCGGCCATGGCTGGCCCTTGCGCCGTCAAGCCCGCTGCCAGCTCCAGCGCCAGCAAGACTGTTGCTACTGCCACCGCCACCGCCAGCAGCACCACCAAGGTTCCCGTTGCCACCAGCGCTACCAAGACCAAGACTGCTGCCACCTCCACTGGTACCTCCAGCTCTGACAGCGGCCTTGATCTCGATCTCGGCCTTGACCTCGATCTCGGCGTCGACCTCGACCTCGACCTGACCCTCGACGTCGACGTCGACATCGAGCTCGACACCAAGGTTGAGCTCGTCGCCACCCTTGAGGGCTACGTCGCCGTCTGCGAGAACGTCACCGCCACCATTGACCTCGTCGTTGCCGAGGTCTCCTCTGGCAAGATCACCAAGGAGGAGTGCATCGAGGTTGTCATCCCCCTCATCAACAAGCTCATCTCTTCCCTGACCCTTCTTGTCACCGGCTTCGCCGACATTGACATTGACCTTGGCATTACCCTTGACGCCGACATCACCTCCATCGTCGACCTCATTGTCAAGCTCATCTCCACCGTCACCATCTGCCTCAAGAACCTTGTTGTCGTCTGCGGTCTCACCACTGACCTCACCACCGTCCTCAAGTCTTGCTTCAGCATCCTTGGCAAGATCGTCACTGGCTGCGGTGGCTTCGTCACCGTCATCATCCCCACCCTTGAGATCGACCTCAAGTCCATCATTGTCGACCTCAGCGCCTCCGTCCTCGCTCCTTGCCTGGACACCGTCTTGGGCTCCGTCAGCGGCCTCACCGTCGCTCTCGACGTCTTCATCAACCTGTAAATATTTACAGCCACTTGATTTCGTATCCCTTTGGCTGCCACTAGTCTCTGCCTAGCTGCTGGGCAAGGGTACGTAGCCAATTAACTAGTGAAGCGAAGCGGTGATCTTTTTTATAAAACACATCGAGAGCCTCATTGGAGGCTTCTTTGCAATCTAATGTATATAACTGCACGATATATTACATAGTAAACTAAACGATGTCGATTTTCCTACCTGGATTCCCTTTCTCTATGTATCCTTTCTTTTACTCAGTCATCTAGGTAATGATATGACAGGCTTAGAAATGATTTTGAATGTTAATTTGATGCGATTACACTTCTTCTTAATTCAATGCCGTGATGTGATACATGTTTATGCGCTTAAATGAACCTTTTCAATGTCTTTAAGAATCAGAGACATGGCATGGGTGGGATCGCCATCTAGTAAGCCATGTCAAAGGACACTTTTTAAAAATGGACGTAAATGGAAAGTGTGGATGCTCCTTCAGAAGGACTTGTTTGGAAGTGCGCAGGGTAGAGGTATTCTATAAACGAATCATTTATACGGTTGTTCTGTCATAGACAAATACGTGGACCAGGTTGCAACAGATAGTTATACAAGTAATACAATTGAAGTTACATATATACCATCTTACATTCAAATCTCGCCCATTCACACCGTCATTTCACGTCGCGTGATTCGCACCGGAAAGTCCTCAATAAGCCAGATACCCTATACTGAGTGTCAATGTACCGCGGAAGCCAGGTGGATAGAATGCTACTTACAGCATTAAAAATATGCAGAGGCCTTTCGGGACGCGCCATGCTAAATTCAAATCGCCTCAGAAGCTACCATCACAATGTCAGTGTCAAGTTATCCGATGAAATCAACAAACAACCTTACCTCAACAAAAATTTTGTTCATTTCCATAAATGCGACAGGCTTACCAAGACATTGATACTTGCCCACAGAAAACACCAGGTCAACGACGTTGGCCATGGTGTCGACTCTATCCTCATCGGCGGTCAGCCACCGTTCCGGGAGGAAAAGGCTCGCATCTTCCCCAAATATCTTTTTAGAGTGGTAAATGCCGAACGGGGAAGTGCCGATCTGTGTTCCGCCAGGGATGTGCTTCCCATCGATAATATCGCCTTGTGGAGGTACAGTTTTAAACAGCGGGCCAGCCGCAGGGGCCTTGATCCTAAGGCCTTCCTTGATAGCAGCTTGGAGATAGGGCAGTTGACGTGCCTCAGCATCAGTGATTGGCGACGAGATTTGCCCCGCTTTGACACCATCATCAATCTCTTGGCGCAGTTTGCGATAAGCCACTGGATTACTGAGCAAGCTTAACATGATCATCCGGATGGTAGTCGCTGAGGTATCGCTTCCGGCGACAACGTTAAGCAGTGACTCCCGAGATGCCTCTTCCTGGGTCAGCCCGTGTCGGACAAAGGAACCGAGCATATCGGGCTGCGATACTGCGTTTGGTCCAAATCGCTCTGCTACCTTCCTATTCGCCACTCTAGGGGAATCGTCAGTGTCCCATTCCGACAGTGATGAGTAAACATGATACTTACCCAATAAAAGCGCCAAAGCCAAACTTGTCGCTCTCCTTTGGCAAAAGGCCTCGGAAAAGACGCGAGTGCAGCAACGAGACTAGCATGGGAATGTTGGCCATGACAAGAGTGACCGGGAAGAAGGATCGCGTGATTTTGATGAAGTCGAAAACATCGTCGTCCTGTTCGACGTATCCAAATGGGTGACCGAACGCCAAGTCGCTGATAACGTCAAGAGTAAAGAATTGAATTTTTTGAGCAAAATCCACTGGGCGATAATGTTCATCTGTCGAGAGATACTTGGCTTCAATTAAAGCGATAAGCCTGGAAATGTGGTCGTCAATGGTGCGCTCAATTGACTCATTTTCTTTGCCGGAGTACTGTGCAGATGTCAGCCAATCTATATTACAGATACTGTCAGATGTAATCTTTGGAGCTTACACCGGCCGCCATCTTATTACGTTGCTTCGTGTGTGCATCGTCATCTCGCATCGAGAACAAATTGTCCTTTCCTGGCTCAAATCGCAGCGCATTATACCCTATATTCAGGTTAATTGACCGGCATCTGCTCACTAATTGAGTCATGACATACACGGCCCTCTCGAGTATGTCGAGCGAATTGCCATCATCCGGCGGAGCACCTCGGGATCATCCGTGGCCAGCTCATTGGGCCCAATGCGAACGAGCGATCCTACATTCCAAAGATTCAGCCCCGCTCAGACACGTCGGCTGATGTCAGCGCGACAACTCACCATATTTTTCATTTGCTTCCTGGAGGGCATAGGGCTGGCGGCCTTTGAGCGACTGTCTTACCATCCAGTATTTGGAGAATGCGGCCCACGGCGGGCCCGGGACGTGAGACAGGCGGTACCACGAACGCAACGTGTTCGCTACGAAGACGGCAATGGCGAGGCTGGCTATCACGGCGGCAATTGCGGCTCCCGAGAACTCGCCGAGACCGGCGAGCTCATCCCGCGGCGCCGTTGCAGAGGTTGGTTGAGTGCTCATCTTGGCCCGAGGCTTAGCATTGGGACCGCGTTGGTTGGGAGGTGAGAAACAAGAGGGCGGGGAGCATCAAGCCACGAACCATCCTGCGACCCTTTCTTCAAGGAGCGATTATTAATGGTCCACCCTGGATCGAAGCGAGCCCTGAACAGGGCAAAGCTCCTGCGACAGGGCGACCGGGCCAGGCCATCAGCGCACAACCAACACCCAACCAACACAACCAACACAATAAATGTGCCCCGCGCAGAAAAAGAGGCCATACAAAAATCTGCGGGTCCCGTCCCACTTTGTTGAACTCTTTTCCCCCTCCCTCGCATCATTTTCGGATCGGCATCGACGCTAGCAGTCCCATCACCCGCAATGCCAGACGATCAAGAACACGACCAGGGACACCAATCCAATCCGGCTCCCGCCCTGAGCCACACAATTCAGATACAAGATGCAATTGTTTGTCTGCTAAGAAGCCGGTGCCTCCCAACATGATCTCTGACACATTATCCACCCCAGGATGCTGATATCAACGATGCCGATTCAGCCTTTGAAGAGGTAGGAATCCCCAGCCTTGCACCAGTTGCCCTCTTCACATCGGTAAGTGAAAGACACGGCATTTACGCATAATTTCAGGGCCTTGAACCTTCCTTCGTATCATTGTCATCGAGCGTTTTGGCGTACCAGGAAGAAAATGGGCGACGGTACCATGGTCTGAGCCGCGGCAGTAAGCGACCCCTCCTCCATCTATCCTCTTTTTGTACGAAGCGATGAGCTGCTGAACTAACATGATAACAAGAATACGTGCTGCCAAATGATGAGGTGCGCCATGCTCACATTAAAATTTTTGATGAGTGTCACTGATGTTTGGTGCTTCATGCAGGCAGAGAATGAAAGGCTGGGTGAGCATCCAATTCAATCACATAAATAGGCACAGCGTTCTGACCTGCGAATGCAGACATTCAACACGAGCTTTATGTCCGCACGTCGGATGGCGAGCTCGCGCAGTGCCCCAAGGGCAAAGGAGCCAACCGGGTTCTAGATATGGGCACCGGTACCGGATCATGGGCTATCGACTATGGTAGGGGCCCCTGGTCCCTTGTTTCCCCAGGTATAAGATGAATTTACTAAACTTTTCATAGCGGATGCGCACCCGGAAGCTCAGGTATGATTTCCTGCTGTCATGCTCCAAATGGCTGCTAATATTGTGCCCGCGACCATAGGTAATTGGCGTTGATCTAAGCCCTATCCAGCCCGCATTGTGCGTTCCATCTTTCATATCAATTTTCTTGGTTCATGTGCCAACACATCAATATTGTTCCATACTCTAACGGGATATCCACTTATAGCGTCCCCCCAAATCTCACCTTCGAGATTGACGATCTTGAGAAGGAGTGGACTTGGACTCAAAAGTTTGACTTCATCTTTGCTCGTATGATGCTTGGCTGCTTCGAAGATCTTCCGAAAATGATCAAGGTCGCCTTTGATCATCTGGAACCTGGCGGCTATATCGAACTTCAGGATATGGGCCTTCCTGCACGTTCCGATGACGGCACCCTGAAACCCGACAGCCACCTGGCCCAGTGGTGCCAACTTTGTTTAGATGCTGGCAAGAACCTTGGCAGACCTGTATTCCCGACCTCCGAGTATAAGAACTACCTCGCAGCAGCTGGTTTCGAAGACATTGTCGAGATACAGAAGAAGTGGCCCACCAACTCTTGGCCTCGCGAGAAAAAGTTCAAGGAGCTGGGCAATTGGGCTTACGCGAACATTGCCGGGGGACTTGAGGGTCTGTCGCTTGCTCACTTTACCCGCGGCCTTGGTTGGACATCCGAAGAGACTTTGGTGTTTTGTGCGAACACTAGGAAGAACTTGAAGGATCCAAGGATACATGCTTATTGGCCAATGCAAGTCACGAGCCTCCTCCGTTGCGCTGCGGAACTATTTTAACATATTTCGGATCACAGATACATGGTGTATGGGCGCAAGCCGCTAAATGTTTCGTAATCTTGGACAGAATCATATTGTAATCTCTGAGTAAGGTCCGGTGGTTTTCAGGTCGCCGCCTATACCACAAACATACAAGCTAACATTTCTGATACGATGACACACACATCATAACATGAGATCTAAGGTTTCCTTTGATCGAGTCATAAGACAAATATATTTGAATCGACCGCATGTCACTTCTTTTTGCGTCATGAACAATTTAGTGCTGGAACAAAACCTATGATATATTCGCCTTGAGTTTTCGAACAAAAGGTTTAGTAAGGAATGTAATTATTTCTCGTGTAAGCCGTATGCCATTTTAGTACACAAAGAAAGTAGGCAATACCCATAGTAACATCCATATCCTGCCCATCCGTCCCTAACCAAGATCGCTTCGACGCCCCCAAATAGATTAAAAAAAGTTCCGCCTCATTATCATAAAAACACCCAACATGCCTTCTACTCGAAAATGCTTGAAGTATAGGCAGCACAGTAACGATTCCCGCTACTATGCTTTTTGAGGAAAAGAAGAGAATGGATCAATAAATGATCCAAGACGAGCCTTTCTCAGGCTCTTGTAGTTCTCGTTGCGATATCTCGCAATATCGCCCATTGAGTGGTGGTACGCGGCCAGATTCCATTTGAATTGGCCAAGGCTCCGTCATGAATGAATATCCGCTTAATCTTGGCTTTGCATTGCATCGATTGCAATACTTGCGGGTTTCTCCGCTTGCCAGGCGCAAGCGAACGGCTGCTTTGTTGTGGAACGCTCTATCGCGTTCTACAGCATATATGATCCAATTCTGATTCGTCCGTCTTTTCCTCCAGAAGTGACTGATTGCTTGATCCGTTTGATGGATCGGTGTAAAACAGCTGCTCGTGCACTTCACTCGGAAGGGCCATCGCAGCCACACCAATCGCACGACCAGTTGAGAATCCCTTTCTTTGGTCTCATCGGTCAGCTTATTCTAGGGGGCTCTAGCGCCCGCTTCCGCTTCAGATGGGCGTACCCCCTGGTCAGCCCAGGCGATTTTGGCGCAGTTTAGTAGTTTGTTTATGTGTGCCACTCGCTCACCAGAGAAGTGACATTCGAAACAAGCAAATTCTTACTCAGCATCCTTGGGATGGGCGACTTCTGAGGATTTGATTGAATCCAAGTCCGAGACGGATGACCATCTTCGAGAGCTTCTCTTCAGTTTCATCAGCGAAGGGGGTGATGGAGAAGATCCGCGCTCGCTCGGCGGGTCTTCCTCATCCTCCTCTTCCTCTTCTTCTGGGATGGCGGATAGCGGGGCCGAATCGTATTCCAGGACAAACGAAGGGCTAGCCTGTCGCACAGGCTCCTCGTAGATGATGCTTTCGCGCGCATTTTTTTTCTCATCATCTATCTGCTCTGAATCGCCAAGGCTCTCTTCTGAAGTCGTGGTAGATGAGCAATCCTTATTCGTCGGGTTTTCAGGAATCATCGGTTCGCCGAAACAAATGCAAAAAGATTGCAGCATTGTGGTCCAAAAGGACTGTTTTTGATCATCGCCGGTAGCAGCCATGTTGTGGTAATTTCCGAGTGTGGTGGTAATAATGAACGTGTTTATGCAGAAGCAAAAGATGAAGTGGCGCAATGAAGGATAATTTACCTGTAAATATGCTTCACCACGCAATAGCCAGAAAACGAAAGTAAGAAGAATAAGGCAGAGGCGACCTTCAAGGCCCGGCCAAGTTGACAAATTATAAAAAAGGAAAAGCCAAGGAAAGGATGGAGTGGCATCGTGAGCACAGTAACGGAGAAGGGGACGCATTATTATGAGAGATGCGACATGGAGATTGTGAAATGCACAGACAAATGCGGGAGCAATAGATCGGGAACGCCGGACGGTGAGCTGTGACACTTTGTTGGGCCAGCCATCCTAGACCAGATGAGAGACCGCCTTAGCGCGACTCCCAGCCAGGCTAAGGGCGCATCCATTAGGGGCAACGCACCACTGGGCTGGCGCCTCAGCGTGATGCAGCGTTTGGTTTTGCTAGTGTACAGGTGTGAGGGCGGCAGGCATTCGAGTGTTTCAGCCCTGCGTGAATCTTTCTCCCGAAACCCAGCCTCTCTTCACTTGGGGTTTTAGATGGCCGACCCCTTCATGCCCCCCCATCTGCCGAGGGACAACCGAACTTGGCACCAATGATCTCCGACGCTATATAATAAACACTCGACAAATATATAATGCGGTTAAATGCGATCCTTGCGCGTTTCTTCAAGAGGGAAACCGAGTGGGCCGGTCCCGCTGGGGTGGATTCAGCCCCCGTCGCTTCATGGAGCGCTGGACGAATTGGCACGCCATCATGATGCACCCGTCCCTTTTCAGTGCATATTTTTGGTGTTCCACCGATCATGCACCAAGACGAACCAGCGGTCGGACCGTTGGCTGCCACAAACTCGCTGGAGCGTCACTGCGCTAGACACCTTCTCCAGCATTCTAGCGTAGGCTGAGCCGCAGGGGCAGCATCACGGGCCCTTTCGGCTTGCGGTGGCGGTACCCTTAATTAATCGCTTCTTGCGATCATTGCACCTGAGTGTTGGCTGTTTGAAAAGAGGACAAGTTAAAATATTTTGAAGGCAGGTCTGGATCAAAAATGGGCAAAAATTTTCCGGTCGCGTGTGGGGTAGTAGAAACAAAATGTCGCTGATATCTTGATTTAGTTCGAATTCGGCGCGATAATGAAACACCGGTCCGGTCCGGCCTTTCTCGTTCTTTTTTGCTCTTAAAGCGGATCAGAGAAAAATTAATCATCGTCCTGCTGACACCAGGTTAAGGTGATGATAGAATGAGGGTTCTTGAACTGTGGTTGATCCGAAAACTCATTGATGATGCGCCCTAAATTTATTGGTGTTGTGTTTTCGTTCCGTCTGGGGCCTTACTCACAAACCACTTGGGGAGCCGAGATCAAAAGAATGAGTGCATCCCCAGACCATTAACAGTGATGGTAAAAGCCCTTGAAAATTTTCAATTTTTATTAGTTCGTACAGGAACTGCCGCAGTCTGGAGCCAATGGCATGTTAAAGCCGAAGAATTCGAAACGTCACGTCTGTACTGCTCTCAACCAGCCACCCTCAATCGATTCATACTAAAACCAAATTCAAGGCCGGCCATGTGGTTGATTACATAATAAGGAATGTGGCACGGTCGTATCATATAGGGTAGGTGACGGACCTTTCCATCCAGCACCCTATACACGAATGTCAACCGAAGATTAAGGCGCAAGCCGGAAGGAAATGAAAGGAGATAAAGAGAATCCTTTAAAAATAAGTCATATACGAGTTTAACAAGTATTTTCGGGTTAGAATGCTACAGTTATGAAGCTTAGAAAAAAATTAAGAACATGGCACCAGGAACAAGACTCACGTGGGAATCCAACTAACTCAAACGAATGACAGGGATGATCTTTTTTTTTTTTTACAAACGTTCGTGATGCTTACGTAAAGCCAAGAGGGTCTCTCATAACAATAGAAAATACGAAGCAAAAGCGGAACTGGTCTCCGCTTCATGATCAGATTTTGTGAGATTATACCCTAACTGGCTGAGGCGCATGGACCGACAGGGCACGGCCTTCCAGGACGCGCGAACAGACGCGTTCCTGGTTGTCACCCATGGGTTAGCCCCGAAAGAAGAAAAGTCATTTCTTCTTCTTAAAAAAAAAAAAAGCAGATTCTTGGCGTTAAAGATGCTTTTCGATCACCTTTGCATTGAATCAAAGTGTGGGCTGCATTCATCGATACGATCGATGGTTAAGTCCGGTGGGATGGATGGAGGAAGCTAATTACTCTCCGTCCACATTCGGTTAGCATTAGGGGCCTTTACCCAAATATTTCAGCCACAGCTGCTTGTGGCGTTGATGTGTACTAGCGCTTCGTGTCGATTCTTAGATCTAGGATCGGAAGTTCGTAACTAGGAATCGGGAATATCTTTGGAGAAGAAGTGTATGCTGCTCTGTTTTATCATTTAATTCATTCAATTCTTTGAATTTGTGGTCTTATCACATTCCAGTGGCTGTGCCGAAATTGCCTTGTGTCAAACCACATTGATTCTGCAATTCTACAGTTCTTGGTCCAGTGATATTCGATGAAAATCAATCTGACAACCCCCGGGATTTAATTTCAAGTATCTTAATCACTTTTATATGATGGATTCATCTGCTGAGTGAAACCCACAACAAGAACTCGAATGAGTTGATGCTGATCTGACCTAGTCGGAACCGCTAGCTTGATCTGCATCCCATCTTCAGCATGCTCCTGGGGAATGTGAACGCATACCGAGCCAGTTAAGATAAACTCTCTTGAGAATATTGAGGATTCTTTATATGTTGAACTTGTTATGCGCCGGGAGATGATACTGGGGCGGCAAATGCAACGTTGAAACTGGATGACGCTTTTAATGCAACCTGTGGGGATAAGATGGAGGCTGCACTGGAGTAGATGAATGAGGGATCAACAACGGTTGCAAAGGGAGCGGCGCTGATACCAGCGTGTGATGGAATACCAAGGTGTTATCACACCGTTCTCATTGAAAACCTTGCCCTGGAAAAGTTGGACAACGATTAAGTTTCCACCCATTTTCGCGAATCATTGGGCCTTTTTGACCACATGCTTTCGAAAAACTGATTCAGATTCTTCGTCTTGCTCGATTCTACGGTTTTGGAACAGATTAAGTCGTTGTCCAATAAAACACCGTCAGAAACCCTTGCCGTCAGCAGTAGAATAGCTGGATGAAGCTGGGTAGTGGATCCGGAAGAAGGTGGTGGGACGTGTTGAGCTATGCTCTCAGATCCTGTTCGACCTTTCACCCTCCCCTGTGATTTGGAGGGCGTGGATGAGCTTCCTCTAGATCGCAAGGGTGGCGAGACAGAGTGGCTGCTGTTGAAGTCTTGGATTCACAGATGTACATGTCCATTGCTTCTTCCCGCTATCCTGGAACGAACGTTGTTTGTTTGTGTGTACGCACTGTACATACCAGGATGGGCATTGCATTTCCGAGGTTCTCTGTTGACCCAATAGCAGCCATACTTGGTGACAACAGCTCCGCTGAGAATTATACTAACTCTTGAGATACACCCCCCTGGGCACACGGGAGGAAAAAAACAGAATATCGCGCAACTCATCTTTCTATGCACCTTGGTGGATCTAGTGGTACCAGTCGCGTATTGGCCCACCGATACACCGTCATTGACCCAAGCGGGAAAAGGATGAAACACACCCATGAGGTTGGTGGAAGTTGCTGAAGTCTTCAAGCTGAGACATTCCACAATAATCTGTAGATGCCTGAGACTTGATCGCGCCAATTAATTTTGATCTTATTCTTAGTTTCTGGCCCGTTGTTGTATAGATAAATTGTGGTGAGTGTTTTTCATCTTTTCATTGGATTGGCTATTTTAGCCACGATCTGAAAGAAAGACACGTCAGCACACGGCCTGGCCATCTGCAGGGAACTAAGCAGGTCTGATGCAGCCAAGACGGGAACGATAACAGCAAGCAGATCTCTGTCTCAGCCACCATTCACTCATCACATGCAATTCTGGTCACATGGATGTCTACTGTGCATATTAGTGTGTGATATCGATGATTACAGCCAATGATATATGACGATAAAATAGGTAGTAAGCGTCACATCCATATTAGTGACAACGCTAATGGGTGCGACACGGTAGCTGGCTTGATAGATCCGCACCCGCGGCACAATTCATCTCGCGGTTGAGCGGGGAGTCTTTACCGCTTGGAGCTGAAATGGTACATATTGAATAACTTTTCCAGGAAGAAATTAAGTTAGAGGGCTTATAACTCCATATGCACATTTCTGCCTAAAAACTAAAATTCACCCCAAAATTTTGATTCTCATACTTAACACTATGACAGTCACGATCTTCTATCAAATTGCGTTTGCGATAATATTGGTGTCAAGTTATTACTTTTTTCGTACTAGGAACAGGTACGATCTCCCTCCTGGCCCGAAGCCATTGCCTTTTGTGGGAAACTTATTCGATCTCCCTCCGCCTGATCAACCGGCCTACAAACACTGGCTCAAATTCAAAGACACCTATGGGCCCATAAGTTCTGTCAACATACTGGGAACTACTTTAGTGTTACTCCATGATAAAGAGGTCACGCATGAGCTTCTCAACAAGAAATCGTCCAAAACCTCGAACCGGCCTCAGCATACATTTGCGAGTGACCTTTGCGGGTATGGAGTATTCCTCTCAAGCCGAATGTACGACGACACATACAGACACCATAGAAAATTAGTGCACCAACAAATGGGCACGAAGACGCTTGTAAAACAGTTCTATGGGGTTCAAGATGTTGAGTCTCGGAGATTCCTGTTTAGGGTTTTGAATGAGCCCCACGGCCTATTGCGACACATTAAAACGTTGAGTAACCGGTTTTATTTATCATCAAGATGGGGTTTAGATCGCTGATATTCTATTGCAGTGGGGCTAGTGCTATTATGCTTAAGATCACGTACGGGTATTCCATTGCACCTCACACAAGCGACCCCTTGGTTACGATGGTTGAACACATGATGGAGAATCTCTCTCGTGCCTTTGTACCCATGGTCTGGATGGTGGATATTATACCCAGTCTGAAGTACCTTCCTGAGTGGTTTCCTGGAGCGTCATTCAAGAGAACGGCTCGCAAATGGAAGCAAAACACAGATATGACTATGGATATTCCATATTCTTTTGTTCGGAAGCAAATGACTGCGGGCAACCACTTCCCATCATATGTGTCTTCTCTTGTTTCACAATACAATGTGGATAGCACGAAGGAAGACCAACCAAAGCTTACAAAGGATGATGAAGATGCCATAAAATCCACAGCCTGTGTGATGTACGGCGCTGGCGCTGATACCACAGTAACCACAATCGCTGCTTTCATATTGGCCATGGTAAGGTTCCCAAAAGTTCAACGGAAGGCTCAAGAAGAAATTGATAATATCGTTGGTATTGGGAAGCTTCCTGAGTTTAAGCATCGAGAACAACTGCCATATGTCAGTGCCATGGTAAAGGAAGCGCTTCGTTGGTTTCCAGTCTTGCCCATTGGCACAACTCATGTAACTCAGGAGGAGTTGACAATCTCGGGTTATTATATACCAAAGGGCTCATATTTGCTTCCATCCATGTGGTGGTTTCTTAATGACCCAGAGGTTTACCCCAACCCTTCTGAGTTTGAGCCTGAAAGATTCTTGGCACCGCGAAATGAGCCTAATCCAGAAGACAATGCATTCGGATATGGGCATAGAATATGCCAAGGCCGATTCTTGGCGAACGATAACATGTTTTTGATGATTTCCCGTCTTCTGGCAACCTTTGATATCAGCAAGGCGGTTGATGAAGAGAATAATGAGATCATGCCTGAAGTAGGGGGAATCCCGGGATTGATCAATCATCCTGGAAATTTCCCTTACAAGATTCTCCCAAGAAGTAAACAGCATGCGGAATTGATCAAGTCTGTTGTGATTGATTACCCGTGGGATAATAGCGATGCTCAGTCCTTAAAGGAGCTCAGTGGAATGGCTTGAGGCCATGTGGCTGTCAACGATGCGCGGTTCGATATTTTAAGTAATAATAAAAAGAATTACGGCAGTGCGGGGGAAAATCATCTTAAAATTATAATGAGTTAGATGGTTCTGATATGTGTTGTTTGTGGGAAACCTGATTGATCCGGATAAAATAATGCAGCACCATAAAAGTTCCGGAGAAGTCCATGATGGCCACCAGAGAGTTCACCTGTGTGGCCTGGTTCCTGGATCACCGGGTTAAACCTATAGCCTGATTTTTGTGAGAATTAAATATGATTATTTCGGTCACGGTACTTTCAGAGTCTAGAAACACTGAGAATAGGCCTTCCAATCTGAATTACCGCCTTAATTTGGCCAATCAAAAAGATGATACTGTAAAAATAATTTAAATAGTAATGATGTGAAAATCTTTTTAGAGACTTCAGAAATAGAGTTTAGGATATATCCGTAGTTCCACCGCTATTATCAAATATATTTCAACCTTTTCTAAGATTTTAGACAATTAGCGTGTTCCTGGTAGAAGGTAATCAACCTCATAGTCATGGAGATGATGTAAAATCGCAACATAACTAACATGCCGCTGTTTAGACCCAGAGCTTATAACCCCCCCAACAAAGGTTCTGGAAAGTCTGACCCTCATCATACTTTTGGGAAACGGCCCTGAGTTTCTCCAAATTGACTTCTCCGTAACTCCCTATAACATCCACATTGTCCCCTGCGTTATTCAACCATATGTTTGGCATTAATGCGTCCCACTTGCGCGCTGCTGCTTCAAGCTTGGCCATAAATGCCTCATCCATACCAAGAGCTGCTTCGTCATCAGCAGAGTTGGCCCAGGTGACTCTCAGGTTAATGGCTGTGCATGTTGTTAAAAAGTGCTCATTTTTGATTCAAGATGCCCATCGGGTGAATGTGGCTTACAAATTTGGTTCACTTCCTGCCAACCACCAGCGTTGCCACCTTTCCTGTTGGTTTCGCGCACAGCATGCGGGGTAATAGGATTCCATGATACAGCAACAAAGTGGTCGGCGATTGTACTGGATTTATAGTGGTCGAAAAGCATTCCAGAAATATCCCTGTAGAGCCCCTTGTTTGCCTTGACGTTGATGTTTCCACGATCGATGCTGCATGGATATTAACGGATGATCCCAACAGTAAATGAATATGCTACTAACCGCTTTGTAGTGCTTGCTAGAAATTCGGGACTTATGTCCTTATTTCCTGATCGCGTGAGAGTTATGTGTTGTCCAGACACGGAGGTCGGTTCAATGTCATAGAGGGGTTTCAAGCTAGATGGGTAGGATCCAGTGAAGTTAACATGGTCGGTAAATGGTGTTAGATCGATGAATGTAATGTTATTTCCCGGGATAATCGTTTCCGCATATTGAACATCAACATGTGGGTTTTCAACAAGTGGTCCGGTTTGAATGTCGTAAAAGGTTTCAGCCACTGTTTTAGCTTGGCTGGCGTTGTAAGAGAGTGTACCAGACCATACGCCGCTTGGAAGGGGAAATGTGTTCATGTCAAACCGCGTGACTATGCCGAAGTTGTTTGAGCCACCTTTGAGCGCCCACCAAAGATCCTCATTTGCAGTGGCATTTGCGTTGACAATCTGGCCACCACCAACGACAACCTGAAAGTTAATTACATCACCACTGGAGAAACCGCGACTACTCAGAAAATTCGAGAAGCCATCTATACATGCAATTAGTCAGCGCGATCTATTTCATCTCATCAGAACAAACCGGGAAAGGAACACATACTTCCAGTCAACAAACCAGGCACTCCGACAACCGCAAGCGTGCCGCCTGTGACCGCAACACCGTCGCGCTCAAGTGTTTCGAAGACTCTCCCCCAGAGGTTACCGGGGCCTAGGCTGGCAGTTTTCTTTGAAGAGGATAACGTGAGCTCATTCATGTTCTCCATTGAAAAGAGGATGCCATCTTCAATGCCTGACATTCCAGGGTTTGACGTATGGCCTCCTCCGCGAACAGCGAATGGTCGATCGAAAAATTCCATAATTTTAACGCCTGTAGATACTTGCTCAACACGATCCGGTGCGAAAATTGCTGAGGCATTCAGGCGTGCTCGAGAGCCGCTATAGGAACTGTTAGCTAGTGATTCATATAGAGAACAATCGTGGGAGAGGTGATCAAGAAGAAGTACGAAAGTATTCACGTACAAGTATTTCGCAATCGAGACAGAGTATTCGGAACTCGGTGGTAGATAGACATTTGTTGGGAATAGGGCGCTGAGCAATTCCTCGGTATAATTGCAACTTTGTTGGGCGCGTTGGTGGATTTGTGACACACGATCTTGCAGTAGCCCCAAGGTGAGCATGAAGCTCGTGATTTGGTCTTTCCCAACTTTCATTTTTTTTTTGCAATGGGCAAACAAATAGATGATTGAGAATAGGAAGAGTGCAAGAACTTATTGAATTGTGTTGTGAATCAAGGAGGAGAATGAATGAACAGTTCGTATATGAGATGAGGTTCCCTGTTGCTTTCAGACTGAAGTTCAAAGAGAGCACTCGTTTTATATCTGGTCAAGTTACTGCGTTTCGAGTTTGCAAATAATGTTTCTTGCCTCACGGAAACCACCATGCCCGACCCCGAAGTGCCACACTGTGCTTCGGGGACGGGTATGCAGTCCACCGAGCCGTTATGCCACGTCCACTAGCCCGGTGGTTGGATGACCGCTGATCGTTAGTCCTATTGTCGATAAATATGGGGATTGTCCGTGACGATGTGGGACTTTTTACCCCTGTATTCGTATAGAATCAGGTGGTGGGGCTCCTTAACGTCCATGTGGTAGGCGGTGTACTCCTTTCCAGTTACAGATTTACGAAAATTTAGAGTTAATTTACTTACCTCATCATGCTAGGGTTGGAGTTTATTTTTTCGGCTTCGAAAATCTCTTGTTATTCTGGGACAGCCATACTCTTCCTCCTATCTCTGAAATGTACAGACCCCACACATCATCCACGAGCCGATAGAGCTGAACCACACGCGGTCTTGAAAGCTACCCTGGAGAGATTACCCCTTTATGTTTGTAAGAATATGTTAATAATTCTAGGGGCAATCGCGTTCTTTGATCCATCTTTTCCCAAGCTTTGCCATCAGGTCCATTCTTAAGGCACCCAAATAGTCATTTAATACTCTGATAAATGTTTTGTTGAATCCAAAAAGACGGATTAACTCACGTTCATATTGCCGGGGGCTGCTTGGCAGTTAAAATTCGTAGCTTAGATTCGCAGTAGATCAACGACACTTCACCAATAGCTGGATTAGATATGTAAGGCTATTCGGATGTCGGCCGGCCTCTAGGATAGCGTCTCCACGTTAGCGGCAAGCACGGTCAGAAATAATGGGGGTTACTGCTCGCTCTTGCACGTAATTTCATTTGGAGCCCCTCCCGGCGATGGGTCCGGGTTCCGGGCCTCGCGGCCACCGAGCCTGTCCGTGGTCAGTGTCAACCTTCGGCGGCCGATCACAGCGACTCCCGAACTCCAAGTTTTCTGAATCCAGAGCCTTATGGCCATATACTATTTATTTTCTGTATTTTTCATTCTTTTCCAATGCAGTGCCGGGTTTTTGACATTTTTATTCTCCAGAGACGTCGAGCATAATTGACTCCTAAAATGCATTCCAAGAAACCCTCTGGCACAAATGCGGATTTCTCGAAAGGAATCATATCCTTGGCCCCCGTCACAAATGGTACATCTGCATCATGGCATTCATGTTCATGTCATGATTCAAGAACTGATCCTTAATTATTAGGGCTTATTTTTGGGGTTGCTCGGATCTTTGCTTCTTTCAATGACACCTTCATCCACATCACTGATCTGAGGTTCGATTTCTCTTGTGAAAGGAGGGCTAGCGACACATCACCAGCTGTCATGTGAAGACAAGTCAAAGCTGTCACTTGGGCTAATTGTTGTGTCACAGTGGTCGCGAGACCATCGCTCGCATTACAGGTGGAATGAAAGTCAAGGCCGATCGCGATGAGTCCTCTCCTTATGCTGCGATGCTTGCTGCACAGGATGCCGCCGCTCGATGCAAGGAGCTGGGCATAAACGCGCTGCATATCAAGCTCCGGGGCACTGGTGGTATGATATTTACTCTTGTCTTCAAAATGCATGTCATGATATTCAATAAATTAATGTGGAATGTGTGCAGGTAATGGAAGAACGACTCCCGGTCCTGGCGGTCAAGCTGCTCTCCGTGCTCTTGCCCGTGCTGGCATGAAGATTGGCCGCATTGAAGACGTGACTCCTATTCCTTCAGACTCGACTCGTCGAAAGGGCGGTCGCCGTGGTCGTCGTCGATGAATGATTCTGGTTTGCAAGGAACTCAATCTTCTGGCATTACATGACTTTTCGTTTTTTTTGCAATTCTGATGGTACATTGAGGGAGTGCACGTTCATTTGGGCGTGGTTTCTTCGTGTTCACAAGGATCAGCAAATACTTTTGGGTGCTTTTGGCAGACAAATGTATGGAGATTAATGAACGTTCCACAGACTTGGGGATTTGATGAAAAGGACGACGGCTTAGCAGATCATGATTTCATTTTAAGCGCTTGACCATCCATTTTGTCCTGAACACGGCCGAATAATTGATGCTATCAATATCTAGACTTGGTACCTATTCAGTTGCACACTTACGCATTATCTTGAAAACATCCAGTTTAAAAGGTCCAATACTTTAGGGAAATAAACCAAAAGGTTCAGAGTACATCCGACCCATAAATTAAACCAGTAACAGCCTCATTGGTTTCAAGCCAATCCTCTAGGTCCGCGCCATTTGCCATCCACATCATGGGATTCATAGCTCGAAGTCCATCATTCCTTGTTTCTACACCGGCTCCTGCATCATCGTTTTCAGGCTCTCTCGCGTTATTAACGGCACCTTGATGACCCCCATGATTCTGTTGCTGGCTAGGAACACAGCCAACTGCCTGTGTAAATCCTAACGCGTTGAGATAGACGTCCATCTCTGAGCTATCTTGCTTCCATCCTGCTTGGTTTAAGGAGTTACGGACCCCGGCATAACCTACAGCAATTTTGCAGAGGACCTGAAAAAGTCGGCTTAGTTTGGAAGCAGGATGAGAAATTGAAGACGCAGGTTGAATAGATGCAACGAAGGCCTGCAGTCGGGCGAGATCCTCCTGGTTTTGTGTTTCGATAGAATTGCAGAATATGACGATGAATGGAACAAAGGGGGCGAAAAGAAGCGTCCTGCACCTGTTAGAATCAAGGTACCTGGATTCTTTTGCCTGTATTATATAGGATAGGATTATGGCGTACCAATGGATATATGTTGCCAAGTAAGGTGTTGCGCTTTTGTGCATAATTTCAATGCATCTTTCATGCTCCTCCAGGGTGGCTCTCGCAGCAGTGATGCAGTTCGAGTTAAATGTCGTAGTAGAGCCAGGTAAGTGCGGAGCTGCTCGATGAACAAGTGTGAGAAGCGAGAGGCGGAGGACATGATCTGAGGTGTAATAAAAGTCCATCAAATCCTCACCAGATTTCAATTTTGCCTCTTGTATCCATTTGGCCTGTATGGAAGGTCAGCAAACTGATTCCGATTTACTACTTGGACTCAAACTCAAACTACATTGGTTTGCAGGGTTGCGATATCCAGTTGATGGAGATCATGCACCAGAGCCTCAACCCGAGATTGCCTTATATGGTCGGGTTGTGTGATAGAATCGGGGCTATACAGCCTCTCATAGATATTTCCTTGGCATCGTGCGGTCTCGACCCATAACACAAAGTAGGCTAAAACGGGCTCGGGGTGTGAGTCATTCAATGATAGCCGCGGTATCGTAATATCCCAGTCAGGAATTGTCGAGGGCCGTCCTAGCCGCAAGGATAAGCTCTTATCAACATAGTAGATGCTCCAAAACAGAAACTGCTTGTATCGGGCATCCTCTTGCTTGTCATTTTGCATCGATGCAATTCTATGATAGCCTAAGGTTTGGCACAGCTCCGATGCTTTTACTGATAATGTCCATGAAAGGGAGGGTTTTGAGAGCTCCAATGCGTAAAAGGCCTTTGAAGCGGTCAGCACAGAAATCTTTGACCTTGAAAGGTATACTTACCCCGAAAACAAGAGCAAGAACCATATCAGGGTTAGCAGGAAGATACAAGGACAGATTTGATAAAGCAGTCTCGAGATTGTCGCGACACATTTCGGAATACCCTACGTATTCCTGTCTTTCCTCCGTGGGGATCTTGAAACTGTAGTCCCAGAACAAGGATCGAAGACCAGCGTTAACAGTGATAAAGTTGGCCTCAGAATGATCTTCGTTGAAGTAGACGTCAAGGCACATGTCCGTGAATCGTTGAAACGGTAGGACCTCGTAAATCCAACCGGTCCCGGCGATTTGTTGAGCTAAAACACAAACCATTTAGCTAAGTATACCTATGTGACTTGCATTGAATGCGTGCAAAATAGGAGAAAACACCTACTTTTTGCAATACGGATCAGTTTGATGGCCATCTTAACAGGTGGCATCTCACATCCTGGAAGTCTGGTCCGTTGGATAGGTCTAGCATGCGGGTATGCCATTTCGCCACCTGCGTCGGTTTGCTGTGTTAGGATGCAAGAAAGCTCCTCAATAGTTTCGCAGAGCTCTGGGCTAGAATCTCTCAGGTAATTGGTGGCAGCAACCTTCTGCAAGAACTCATTGGCAAACGCAGAGTGAGCGGCCAACGAGGAATCGCCCTCAATTACCTGCCCAGGAGCCCATCGTGGTTGGGTTGGGTCGCTGGTGGGTGTTGAGGTGGAGGAAGGTGTCTTGGTTGAGATTGGTAAATCCTTGGGAGTTAGAGAGCTGCCGGAATCCGGGGAGGCACTCGTGTGCAGGTTTTCGAGCAGTCTGATGGCCCTTTCAAGCCTGTTGTCGATCAGGTCTATCTTTCTTTCACTGCAAGGCACGTATTTTATAGTTTAGATGACTTGCAATTGCAAAGTGGGGTATGGAATATGGTGATCAGAATGACAAAGGGGATTCTGGGACATACATACTATTGAGGAGTGAGGAGAATGCGCGTGCGCTTCTTTACAGGTTTGATAGGAGCGTAGACACAAACTATTTTGGAGGCGACGCAATGGGAACAAGGAGATTCTCTATCACACCGAACCTGCACTTGATTCAGTTTCAGGTTCTCTTAATTGAGAGTATGAAAGAGCCCGCTTGGAGGGATGGGTGGGGGGTAAAACTGGGGTCTCTAGCATACCTTTCGCGCGCGACATGCATCGCACTATGAAGAGTGAATAATATGTCAGCATCTAGGCTAGGATAGTAAAAGACCAGCCAGCTAAGCGACGGACAAAGAGTACTGACAGCTCGGCGATTCGGGTCGGGGTTGGTTAGCGGGCAGTCAGGGCCGTTGTCAGTTCCGCTGGCTTCGGGATGGCCGTCTTCCATGTTGCGACGGCGAGAGGTCGTCAGCCACGAGGGGGGTATCCCAAATCAGGAGGCGTATGATCAGGGGCCTCTTGCTACGTACAGATGGCGAGGCGAGGGCGTGGCAGGTTCGGGAGGTGAAGTCGGTATCCGAGAATGGAGGGATAGGGTGGTTGTGGTTGTTGACTGCTGGAAGCGGGGACAGGAGGGGCAGGCTTTTGTGAGGCGTCAACCGTGGCTGACCGACTGACTGGGTTAACTCTGCCTATGAGAGCGACCAAGATTGATTCTGTGGCGAGTTAATCGTGCCGCTAGTGGTATGCTGTGTACTTGGCTCGCTGACTGGATTCTTCTTTTTCGTTTTTTTGGGACTCTGGACTGCTGCGCAGCAACACGGGGGGCACCAGATTAGCTTAACCCCGTGCACTCAGTTCTTTGTGACAATTTTTTTTTTCGGTATGACTCAGTCGTCAACAACACGACAACCCAGTCATTTGCAATGGGCTACTCGAGAACCCTGCGTGCGTGCGTGCGTGCGCTTGGACACAGACCTTCGCCCGGCCGTGTAGTTCGGCCTCGGGCCCCGCACGCACCGGGCCCGACGCTTCAACGCCGCAGCGTGGATCAATGGCGGGGCCAATCACTCAAGTCAGCACTCTCCATCGTGTACGCATTTGGCAGTGTGTAATTTGCATGCAAGCCGGAGACTGGGTCTTGAGATCCCCCGCATGCGCGATGCCCTCCGAGAGGCAGCTCCGTGGCCGAAATGAGCTTTTGGTAAAGAAAACTTTTCTTCATCGACAGCACCTTGCCTTCATTGTCTTAAAAGAAGCGTTTCGTTCTCGTATCGTCTCCTCATCCAACCACTGATTTCCATCTCGGACCTCCAAAGAATCCAAACCACCAATCTTCCATTTGAACATAGTCGCATCGAATACGATTAATACGCCGCCGCTTAGGTGTCAAAGCCAACCTCGGCCTGCGACATCGCCATCGTTGTCAACATGGGCGCCGAATCCACAAGCGAGAAGGACACGGACAAGGCCAACCAGATCGACGAGAAACCTACCGCCCCTGAATCATCGCCTTATACTCGAATCTTCAAGTATGCCGGCACATTTGAGTACTCCTTACAAGCCATCGCCGCCCTCGCGGCCATTGGCTCTGGTGCGGGTATCGCCCTTCAGAACCTCATTTTTGGAAAGTTCATCACCGTTGTCACAAACTTTGCCTCAAAAAAGACAACGCCTGCTGAGCTCCGTAACGACGCTGCCAAACTCGCTCTTTACTTCGTCTACCTTGGAATCGGTCGATTTATACTATCTTACATCTACAACACGCTCCTTACCTACACTGCCCATCGGATAACCAGAAATATTCGACATGCATACCTCAAAGCCGCCCTTAGACAGGATATCGCCTTCTTTGATCTTGGGACTGGCGGCTCCATTGCAGCCCAGGCAACCTCTAATGGCCGTCTGATCCAAGGTGGTATCAGCGAGAAGCTGGGGCTCACGATCCAAGGTCTCTCTACCTTTGTCACGGCTTTCATTATAGCCTTCATCTTTCAATGGAAACTAACCTTGATTTGTTTTTGCATCGCTCCGGCCACTCTAATTGTCAATGGAGCTGCAGCTGGGATGATGGCAGGCCATGAAACCAATATCCTCGAAATACACGCACAAGCCAACTCATTCGCCGAGGACATCCTCTCAAGTGTGCGTACAATCCATGCTTTTGAGATGCGAGACAGATTGGTCAGCAAATTCAATGACTATTTGATCAATGCACACAATGTCGGTAACAAGATCTCGCCGCTTTTTGGTCTCTTGCTTTCGGCCGAGTATTGTATTATATACCTAGGCTACGGTCTTGCTTTCTGGCAAGGTATTCGCATGCTTGCCAGGGGTGAAATAGACGAGCCTGGGGAAATATTTACGTGAGTTAAACTCTCTTGCTTGGGTCAATTGAACTTCCCGTTAACGATACAGTGTCCTTCTATCTGTCATCATCGCCGCCACTAACTTGACAATGCTCGCGCCGTACTCGATCGATTTCACCCGCGCTTCTGCTGCTGCAGGTAAGCTATTCGAATTAATCGACCGCAAGTCCAACATCGATCCATTCAATATGGCCGGCGAAACGCCATCCGATACCATTGGAGAAATCCAGCTCGATAATGTCACCTTCGCCTATCCCACTCGGCCGGATGTCACAGTTTTGGATCAATTTTCCCTCCGATTTCCAGCTGGCAAGGTTACGGCTTTGGTTGTAAGACAGACATGCTACTAATAACCAAATGACGCTAACAAGTTGCCACGCAGGGTCAATCTGGTTCTGGAAAGAGCACCATTGTTGGTCTTATTGAACGTTGGTATAACCCCAAGTCCGGGACCATTAAGCTTGATGGCCGGCAAATTGATGAGTTGAACCTGAACTGGCTTCGAAAGAATATCCGTCTGGTACAGCAAGAGCCTGTTCTATTCCAAGGAACCATCTTCGATAATATCAAACATGGTCTGATTGGTACTGAATGGGAAAACGCGCCATTGGCGGAGCAGACGACCCAAATTGAGGAAGCTGCTAAATTAGCGTTTGCGCACGAATTCATCTCCAAACTTCCCAATGGTTATGCCACTCAGATTGGAGAGCGTGGAGGCCTCCTCTCTGGTGGTCAGAAGCAACGTATCGCCATTGCCCGCAGTATTGTATCACAGCCCAAGGTTCTCCTTTTAGATGAGGCTACAAGTGCGCTTGATCCTGAAGCCGAAGGTATTGTTCAAAGAGCACTTGAAAAAGTTTCTGAAGGTCGCACAACCATTGTTATTGCCCATAAGCTTGCTACCATTCAGAAGGCCGATAATATTGTCGTCATGACGAAAGGACGCATCGTCGAGCAAGGTACACATCATTCGTTGATTGCACAAGACGGTACCTATTCCAGACTTGTCAAGATTCAGAACCTCGAAGTCCTTAGCGACAACCCTCAGCATGAGTCTACGGACTCTGAATGCTCTGAGGATGCAACAATGATATCTGCCGAGCTAATCAAGACCCAGACAGGCCATAGAGCCTCTGAACATGTGACTGCGGGCCATGCAAAAGAGCGAGACAACTACGATCATCATAAACAAGATGGTATTTTCACTGTAATGGCTCGTCTTGTTCGTCAGACTCCCGAACTTGGTGGAGCGTACCTTTTCGTCTTGGCGGGATGTCTCCTAGCTGGTATGTGGTATTCATACCCAAGTCTTGCCACCCCTTATTAATACTCGACAGGTGCAACTTTCCCTGGTCAAGCCATTTTGCTGTCTAATATGATGGATGTATTCTCACTCCCTCGCTCAGCAATGGAACGGGAAGGTAGCTTTTACGCCAAAATGTTCATTGTTCTTGCGTGCGGATGCTTCGTCGCCTACTTCGCTCTGGGATATGCAACAAATGTTGTCGCTCAGGGTTTAAGTCATAAGTTGCGCAAGAGCAGCCTGCATAACTTCCTCCGCCAAGATTTGCAATTCTTTGATAGAGAGGAGAACAACACTGGAGCTCTTGTCAGCCGAATTGACACAAATCCGCAGTCCATCCTGGAGCTGATGGGTTACAATATGGGCCTTATCCTTGTTGCCATCTTCAACATAAGTGCCTGCAGCATTCTAGCCATTGTTTATAGCTGGAAACTTGGCTTGGTCGTTGTCTGTAGTGGTCTTCCCCCTTTGGTCACAGCAGGTTACTTGAAAATTCGATTCGATGCCAAGTTGGATCGCGTGACGTCGAAGCTCCAGTCACGCAGTGCGTCTATTGCATCGGAGGCAATCATCGCTATCCGCACTGTTTCTTCGCTTGCCATTGAAGAGTCAGTGCTTAATAGGTACACCAATGAGCTTGACTCTGCCTTGGCTGATTCAAAGCGTCCAGTGTTCACCATGATGATCTGCTTCGCCTTTACTCAATCAATTGAATACTGGTTCATGGCTCTTGGCTTTTGGTATGGTTGCCGGCTTCTGTCATTTGATCAGATCAGCATGTATGGATTTTTTGTTGCGTTCCTGGGGGTCTTCTTTTCTGGCCAATCAGCAGCGCAACTCTTCCAGTTCTCAACCAGCATTACCAAAGGTGTCAATGCCGCAAATTACATCTTCTGGCTTCAGAACATCCAGCCTACTGTACAAGAAACGGACGATAACCGTGAGAACGGTCCAGGCTCAGGCGATTCATTCCATATCCGTGATGTGCGGTTTTCCTATCCTCTACGCCCTGATACCAGCATCCTTAGAGGCATTAACCTCCATGTAAGCGGCCTTATTCCATTGCTTCATTTACGGAACTAACTATTTGGGCATAGATCAAGAAGGGTCAGTTCATCGCTTTTGTCGGCGCATCTGGCTGTGGCAAGTCCACAATGATTGCTCTCCTTGAGCGGTTCTACGACCCCACGACAGGCTCGATAGATGTTGATTTGACTCCTCTCACTTCCCTCAACCCTAGACTATATCGTCGTAACGTTGCTCTCGTCCAACAAGAACCAAAGCTATTTCAAGGCTCTATCCGCGAGAATATCACGCTTGGAGTTGATGAGTCCGCTGGGAGTGTGGGCGATGAACAGATTGAATCAGCATTGCGAGCTGCCAACGGATGGGATTTTGTATCGTCTCTTCCTGAGGGTCTCTCTACTCCTGCTGGTTCCAATGGTACGCAACTCTCTGGAGGTCAACGACAGCGTATCGCTATTGCACGGGCACTCATCCGTAGCCCGAAGGTGCTACTTCTTGACGAAGCTACAAGTGCTCTTGACACGGAAAGTGAGAAGATTGCGCAGGTTGCGTTGGCAAATGCTGCAAAGAGTGGCGACATGATTACGTTTGCCGTTGCTCATCGACTAAGCACCATCAAAGATGCGGACATGATCTGCGTCTTCTATGCGGGGAAGATCAAGGAAATCGGAACCCACAAAGAATTGATTTCCCAAGGCGGAATGTACCGCAAGATGTGCGAGGCTCAGTCTCTAGATTGAGGAAAGGGATTGCCAGAGGCCCATTCAATTCAGTGAAGAGACTTGGTATTTATATTTGTAATTGGAACATCTAGTTAATGGACTAACACCTTAAAGTCAGGATGTTACTATTATTGATGTGTTAGAACAAGTAAACCTAGCGGGGGATGTAATGATTGTGTTAAGCTGTTGTACTATCAGACAAAAATAGACCCAATCGCTGTAGCAATTGACGGCCCATAAGAGCAGCAGTGTAATTGATCAATTTGAAGAGACCTGAATACAGTGGACTGGGTCGCAACACGTATTACTAGATTCAACCCACAAACCATATCACAAAAACAGGGCTAAAGCTTCAATATAATATGTCGTCTCTTGAGCTACTGATGTTTGTTTATAACTCAAACCTAAAACCACCTCCTTCTTTTTCATTTAAAAAAATGAAACCCACTTCCCAGTCGGCCAAGCTTAAACTCCAATGGAGAACTTTATACAACGACTGAAAGCTTACTTTCCACCAAGAACGTACCCATTTATGGACAATTAACGCACTGATAGCCACCTGGACAATGAATGCATTGATCACCACATGGAGCCTTGAAATACCATTGTTAATAAACTGGGTGAATAATCAATCACTACGGCGTTGGGAAATAGATACTTACCCTACCGCCATATTCTTGGCGTTTGCCTAAGCCTGAATCATACTGCCCTTCAACGTGAGGATCGGCTAAAGCTAGGGTGAAGAGCAAGGTTAAAACAGCCGTAAATTTCATTTTGGTAATGTCTTTTTGACGTGATTTGTGTAAAGATATTGGAGAAGTATCAATGAAGGCGCAACTGAGACCAGCGACCAGGCTCGCTTTATAGACTTTCTTGAATTAATCAAGTTTTATTTAAATTCTCATCCCCACCACAAATGTACAGTACGTTCTCGCCGCTTCATCTGTGTCTGGCCAGCTCCACATAGCAACAAATGTATCATGATAAGATAAACTCAATATAGGTTCCCCATTGATTCTTTGCATTTAAACCTTCGCTCAATGAGCCATTTTAGGAATTTAGTTGAGAAAGCGTTTATACCCTGATGCCATGTACAATATCCGAGATATCCGTAGTAAGTCTCTGATAGTATCTATGGAGCAAACAAATCACGACTTATGGATTGGATTGGATACAACGGATTCCATTTCATAGAATAAACTATTTCCCAGTATTTAATTCATCATTCTGATGCGGCTGGCCTGCACTTTGAGGTTATCTTTCTACAATAGGGGCTATTACGGGGTTTTGGCTAGCACAAACGATCAACAGCACAGCCATGCCCTTTCTCTCAACGCTCATTATCCTAGTCACTTTAGGGGGCATTGTTGAAACGTAGTTGAGACGGTATTGCTAAGAGACCGGGTGCAGTTGGACCCAGTTAATATACTTTTTTCGGTAACAGCTATGATGAGATATGATGTGCTGCCAGGGACAACTTATGCAGAAGTTCTTTCGGCTACGGAATAAAGCTGGAATAGTGGAAGATAGAGCCGAAAGCGAAAGCGAAAGAGGTTTTGGATATCCTCGCTATAACCAACCGATTCACTTCTAAATTAAAATCAAGTTGCAAGCTCAACTAAGTGATGGAGAAACTATGTTACAAAGCAGTATACAATGAGAGTTACACAGTAATATTAGCCCTGAAAGTTTCCTTATCTTCATAAAATGAATAACTATGTTTGTTTGTATCCTTTTTAAAATAAACTTTGTTGATCTGCAGGAGTTATCCAGGACGACCATTCACCATATTGATGCACTATAATACCTGAATTTCTTGGTATTGAAAAGTCTGTGCACCTGAGTACTGGGGTATATGTCACATGCGTCTTCTGCAAAAAGCGAAAGCGAGTATGGGTCGAGATGTACTCTCTATAACCAAATCAGAGGCAAGGTCGGAGTCGAGTTCCGATCCCGAAATGGAAGGGCCCACACCTCATATTACACCGAGTAGCTCGCTAACCGAGAAGATAACTCAAAACTCAGAATACTTGTGATTGCTAGGAAGGTGACAACTATTATCGGTGAAAGCCCTGCACTCATTCTTCTTCCGGTAATTGTCGTCACCGTTCTACATGCTGCAAGATATAAGGCTGCCATCTTTATCAATGCGCATGGGATGGCCGGCATCCCGAACAATGTTGACACATTGCTCTTTAAGCAACAAGATTTTAATGGCCAACCATATTGTATAACTCTATTTTTATGCCACCTCTGTGGCTTGGTTCCTGGGTCACCCGGTTGAGCCTCTAGCTTGTTTTTTTTTAGTCAGACTTAAATTACTCTTTAAGATCCTTTAAAGTACAGATAACTCGGATGGGCCGTGTTAACTGGGAAAGATTGATACCAAGGGACTGATTCAATAATCCATCTACTCTTTGTTCCTGTGTGAGATTATTATCCAATCTTCTGATTCCCTAAATTTGCTGGGGTTTCCGTAGACAATGGCTTTATTTGGATTGGGCAATCTCGAAGTATGCCTACGGATTGTGCTTAGACTTTTGCTGGAAGTACCGGGCGGCGACGTTCTTGGTGTTAAGTCATCCTCGTTTGTATCAGTATTCCGTGTCCCAGCTCTATCAGAATTTAGAGTGATGGACGATGTGTGAGTATTATTAAGAGCTAAATGAATCGTAAGATTAAAATCGAGTGCTGGGAGTGGTTGGTGTGGCGTACGAATGGATAGGTGAATCTTGAAAGTTACTGCTCTAGATCCACGGACCCGATCTCCAATCCCGCAAATATTTGCCTCCATTCTAGTCTGTAAGACAGCTGAACTTAATGTGAGATATAAAATCAAGAACAATTATAATTACTTTACGTGAAGGTGCAAATGGATTTCGTGCATGCCGAGGGGATTATTTGAACATTGGCGTTTCATCTGATCTACTTATCGCTAATCTTCGGCAACATTGATATCAGACCTAGGTTCCAAAGCAAATGTCCCTGAAAACAGCAATTGGACTTTTAAAGCTCATAGCTGGTGGAAATAAGGTCATAGAAAAGGAATGAACCATCAATATTGAGAAAAGGTATCTTACTGGGGTACAAAATAAGCCGATAACCTTTGAACCCTGTGGGTAGATAGTAATCCAATTTTCTTCGTCTACCGCATCTGGGCATTCTGGCGACGAGAATTCATGATCAAAGTTGGTTTGGATCTACTGGAAAATTTAGATGCTGGTTAAAAATGATACTTTAGATGATACATTTGGTGATTTTGACTTACTTTTGATCCTGTTATATACGAGCTGTCAGTGCGTATGGGGATGCTTCGTAATTACTCCCCGTCGGAGCCTGCAATTGAGATCGAGGTCCGATGGTCCTGAGGAGATAATCTTCTCCGCACTGGGTAATCACCATCGAACGGGCCTGTTTGACCCAACTGCTGGTCCTTTGCACCGTCGGTTTACATAAATTCTATGCCAGCAATACAGGAAATGTCAAAAGTCCAGATGACAATTTCGACCAGACTCAAGAGAAGTTGACCTCCCAACCCACCGAAAAAATGCTATTGATAGGGCTGTAAGAATGTTTCGGTGGAACATCACCCTCAACCCCATTAAATAGCATGTGTTCTGGAGGCATTTCAGGGAACCAAAGACAACTGCTATGCCACAAATTTTGATGTGAAGTCTCGAGTGAATCGTTTCTACTAATTGAAACAAGTTTCAAAGCCTGTTACAAATTAGCAAATTGACTATCCTTTCGAGCGCGATGGTGCAGGGAAACGAACATCAAATTCTGCCTTGATGGCAGAAACACCCAGTCCCCGTTAAACGCCATCTAGGAAATGGGCCTGGTTAGCCGGCCCATGGGGAAATAGTGCCATTTTCGGTAATTACTGAGATCGCTCTTACCCATGACATATCGAGCACAAGTTGTCATCCTCGGATAATCTGGGAGGCAGGGAGCTCAATGTTGCCACATTTGCTCCGGTGGAAATAACCGAGAGAATTGTACTGTGTATTTCTGTCAACGAATAGCAGCCCAGAGACAAACAGGCCCCCAGGAGTCTCAATAAAAGAGACAGACATGTACTGCAAGTCAAGAGGCTGTGGCATGTAGAGAACGCGAGTTCGCAAAATCCTACACCCGTGGAGAAAAATGCTGTCTGTACCCGTGACTCCACGCGCCGCTGTGTGCCAAGAAATCTTTTCGTGCCTTTGGGCTTCATCCATCACAAAGGGCTCGAACCAAGTTTTCAAAGCCTGTCCATACCATTGAATATGTTGCATCTCATACAGCATTACTTGAAGACACTTCACAAGCCTCCAGACGCGTCTTTTGTTAGCCAATCCTGGATGATCATCACCCAGTGTCTTGAGCGATAGGTATAAAGACCTCCACAACTCCGGTGAGTTGTTGAAAACCTCAATTATATGATCAAACTCGTTGCTTTGTTGGAAACGCGAAACCCATAATTTCTCTGAGAAGCCAAGCGTAGCAAAACCGGGGGATGCAACACGCAGGGAGTGCACATCGCGAGTCGCCAGGAGAATTAAAATGTGCTCAAGAATTTCCGGAGGTATCTGAAAGAACCTACCGGCCTCTAAAACAGTTTGTTGGGGTTAAGGCGCGACTGAAATATATCGGCTTGCAGGGGAACAGCGTGTATTGTAGCCCTTCGAAGCCTCTCCACATTGAGGGGATCTGATCGGAAGTTCTGAGGCAAGGAGTCTAAGGAAAGGAATCGACTGGTTAAAGTCGGGACTTTAGAGTCCCTCTAAATGGTTGCTGCCTTGTCTTAATCATGTCCCCAATTCAAAATAGACCTCACAGTCGACATCGAGATACAAGCTTCAAACAGATTGATGAGATTTGGTGTGAAATCGGTGGTGAAATCTTGGGGGACGACAACAGTGACAGCATTGTCGTATTCATCAAAAACTCCGACTCTAGATAACTTGACACCGTGCCAATTATCTTGTTCGATCCAGACTATGTAGGAAAGGTCAACTCACGATTGGGTCCGATTCGGGCGTGAGGCTAACTCCCAGCACGAAATTCCTTGAGCCAGGGTTCAGAGAACCGTTGAGTTATGCTGACACCGCACAAGATGCAGTGAATCATGATGAACTTTGGAGTTTCAAAAAATTCTGCGAGGGCGGTTTTCGGCTGAACTTGAGATTGGCGCTGAAAAGAATCAATGTAGTAGTAAGATTGATCTTAGTAGCTCGAAATGCCAATATTTCCTGATGCCTTAATGATAAGGCAGAGGTTTTGTCAGGCAGTTGAACGAGTTGAACATGGGTTTCAGATGATATGTTTAGACTCTGTTACTCTTACGAAGTAAAGTAATAAAGATGAAATGGAAAATGAATATGCAGATAATTTATATGTACATTGATATATCATTGAATCAAAACACAGAGAAAACATAATTCGGGATCAAACTTAAATTTAGGAAATTGAAGTTATCCATTATCATCTATGACCAAAGAATGTTCAATCGCGCCAGACCCCGCTTTGGCTTAGGCTCCGGCTCTGGATTCTCGAGTGCGATTTGAATATAGGGTAGGATAGGGATTTCATTCAGAGGGATGATCTTAGTTTTCATTGAGAATTTGTAACCGAAGTATAGGGTGAGGATAATCGGGATATTGATATACGAGGATATAAATGTTGACGTATCCCAATGTCCCCGCAGGAAAGTACTGTAGCCGCCTGTGAGAAGCAAGATCGAGAAGAAAACAAGCGATATCCAACTCAGATATGGCTGGAAAGGAGCGCTCCAGGGAAGCTGAGCACGATCTATACTCTGTACTTTGCAGCCGTAATAGAAGCGGAGGTAAGTGGTCAAGAGGATACTCCAGTTGACCAAGGTGCCCACAGACACTAGATTCAGTAACCAACTGAATACCTCACTTGCCGAAGCTGATAAGGTCATGTATCCGAGGCACATGAATAAAGTGAAAAAAATGACAGCGACGTATGGCACTTGAAATCGGTTTAACTTTGTAAATAACTGAGGTGCGCGGCCCTGTCTGGCGAGACCATAAAGCGTGCGTGTACCAGCGAGCATGGCTGAGTTCCCAGCGGAAAAGGCCGACGTGATAACTATGGCGTTGATTATTGACGGAACTGCCTTGATACCAGCGCTTCTGACCGCAATGACGAACGGTGATCCAGCAGTGTACGAGTTGGTGAGTAGATCTGTGTTATTTGATGCGATGATCAAAGTGACCATGAAAATCGTGATGACGTAAAAAAGAAAGATTCTCTAGAAGATGCGCTTTGCAGCTTTGGGCACAGCTTGTCTTGGACACTCTACCTCAGCAGCGGCGATGGTAATGTTTTCAATCCCAGCATAAGAGTAAACGGCGCTATTCGTGGTGGACCAAAACCCTAAGAAACGACCAAGCGCTCCGGGAATTGCAAGGTATTGAACAAAGGGCCCAGGATGCGCCCAGTATTTGAAGCCAATGACTTCTCCATTGGGGCCACCTCCGCAGGTAATGACCAAGGCAATGATATTGATAAAGAGAATTAAGAAAATTTTCAGCATTGCAAGTCCGAACTCCACTTCGCCATACACACCTACGACTAACGAGGAACATATGGCAATCATAGCACCGAATATAGATATCCACTATTATCATCTAGTTAGCAGCGGCTCAGCGTGTAAAGTAAAAAGACTTGGATGCTTACGATGGCATTGTTGATGGAAAACCAGAATTCCCACAAGATCGCTGCGGCAACAATCTCATTGGGAATCAGAAGCATGTAGCTATACACAGTGTTCCACCCATATGCAAATGCAAGTGCCGGGTCTGCGAACAACTCCGTGAAACGAACGGTGCCCCCACTTAAGGGAACCAGAGCCGCCATCTCACCAGCGGCAAGGACAACACCGGCTGCCAATATACCGGTGAGAGCATAGCCTAGTAATGCACCGACGGGCCCTCCTTTTGCAATAGCACTTCCCGATCCTAGAAAAAGACCCGTACCTATCGCCCCAGCAAGTGCTATCATCTGGATGTGTCGCTGCTTGAGTCCTTGCTTGAGCTCGGCTGTTTCTTCAAGATGCCCACGAGCAATATCGAGTTCACGCTCATCTATCTTGCTCCCGTACTCAAACGGCGTCTTTTCAGATTTCTCAATTGCATCGGCTGGCGCGAAGGCTTGTCCTTCGGTGATGGTAAAGTTTTGCGTCATCGCGGCGTAGATTTGATTGCTCCACAATACAATGAACGGCTGGTTTGGGAATAAATGATGAAGACACCTAGTCTGGTGTGAGGGCAGGTCGGCTTGAATATATTCTACGCCAACGCTTGGGAAGCTGTGAGATTCATGGGCACAACGAATGTTGCATCAGCTTTATTACTTCGAGATAGAGGTGCAGATAGAACCCCAGATGTTTCTCCGTGAAATGGAGTGGATTAGAGAACATTTTAGCTAAGACTAATACGGCGACCCCACGAGGGGCAATTCATAGGAGGGACGAGTAATTAGCGAGACTCGAACCAATAGGGGCTTATGAGACCCTGCAAAATGCCGATCGGCTAATTCAAAGCTACCGATCGGAAAATTCGCTGCACTCCCGGTTTGGAACAACCTTGCCTTGTTGGCTCCGCGAGTCATTCGAATGATCAATTTCTTTACGGTGCATTTTCAGGATAATGTGCCCGGAAAAAAAAGCCAGGTTGACTCCAGTTCCCGATTTCCGTTCAAGGCCTTTGGTCTTCCGCTCTAGCTAGATTGTCTCCATTTTCTCTTGCATGCAACTGCCTCTCTGCAACGATGCTATGATCCAACTCTTGAAGAATGATGAAGCCCCACTTCTCGAATCTGGTGACGCACCAATATTTGGGAACCCGATCATCTATATAATCCAAAGACCCAGCAGTTTGTCACAGATCAAGCTGGAGTCCAACCGTCAGAAATCATTGCGATTAAAAGACAACAACAAAATCATTTCCTGAATATTGAGTTTTGAAAATCACTCAACCTCGTTACAACTCGTGAGAAAAAAGCTCACCATGGCTCCGACTGCCATCACCGACTCGAGCCCCGCAGAGCTTCTCTTCTCTCCCACTCCGATTTTAAGCAAGTGAGCATTAAGATGATCCGTAACTATAACCGAATAAAACGGCTAATGGAATAAAGGTCAACCGACTACAATGATTTCCGCGACGAGCTTCGGGGCAAGGGATTCGTCGTCATCAAAGGCGCTGTTCCAAAAGATCGCGCAGTTGAGTACCAAAGGGCGGCATTCAATTGGCTTCAATCCTTCAACACCAGACTAGACATTGAGAATCCAGATACCTGGACGGCTGAGAATCTACCTGCAACAAATCCCGTCAGTGGATATGCCGCCTATTCTGTCTCGCATGAAAAGTTCATGTGGGATGCGAGAATGGAACCAGGTGTTCTTGATGCCTTCACTACATTGTGGGGAACAGATGAGCTATTAGTCAGCTTTGATATGCTCACTGTGACTTTTCCCAATCGCAAAGATTGTCCAGCCAGAAAGCCTTGGGAACACGTTGACCAGAGTCCCTCCAAGCGAGGTATGCATTGTGTTCAGGGTATCATCAACCTCTCTCCATCCGGACCTGAGGATGGTGGCTTGGTAGTGTTTCCTGAATCACATAAATACCATGATGAGTTTTACGACTCGCACCCTAACATTAAAGTTCCCCCGAATTGGGAAGACGTCTACCTATTCTCTCCCGAGGAACTGGAGTGGTTTAAAAAGAAGAATCTCACCCCGCATAAAGTCTGTGCAGAGGTCGGTGATCTCATCTTATGGGACTCGCGGACGATACATTATGGATCAGACCCTACTGAGAAGGGGAAGGAAATTAGAACAGTCATCTATGCCACCTACATGCCAGCCAAGCAAGCCACCGAAGAGCAACTGGACGAGAAGAAGCGGGTGTTTGAGAATTTTGGCAGCACCACTCACTGGCCTTATGAGCATCTTGTGCAGAAGCACTCTCGGGCTTATTTTAGAGATGGTACGGCAGACCCTCGAGACCGTATGAAGCCACTGCTTCAGGCGGAAATGACTGATAAACTCCTAAAACTTGCAGGTGTTAAGGCTTATTAGTGGTCAAACACTAGCATGTTTTGTTGATAGCAAATCTAGTAGGATTTCATTATTGATAAACCTTTTGTATTTGTTGCAATATTGATGCATGTGTCCCTTGTCATACCTTCTTTGCGCTTTCTTTTGACGTTTGTCTTGATGTCACTAATCCCAAACCTACAGGTGACATGTACTCAACTAGGTGTGAGTTGGATGCCTGAGCGGTTACAAAAATGAAGAAGAAAAAGTCTTCATACTCAACATTAACAATAATCAATGAACGAAATAGAAAGATTAACGATAGAAATTGCCGATTGAGACCAGCTGTCGTAATGACAACAGTTCCTTGACCAAAGAAAACCTCATTTCTCGATTATAATCAATAAGATGATGTTGCAATGGTGATTTGAAATATATTTGATAATAATTTTATTCCACAAATACCACCAGTTAGTGTAGTCTGGATTGCTCTATGGTCGTGTTCCCTTGTCCGCGCCACATTACCTTCTATGTGAAGTTGAGAAGCCATCCTAATCCATTCACCGTGTCATTATGAAATTTGGAACTAGCTGAATGACCTGGATACAGGTACCAAAAGACATGAGGTAGACCAGGATACATATCGACCTTTGTTTTGGCTCCTTCCAGTCTCAGAACCCGCTCATACACTAAAGAATCATCCCGCTGGATATCGGCTCCACACACTTGGAAATATGTAGGCGGAAGTCCGCTGTGCCCACTGTGCCAGAGAAGGGGACTCCACAGGTCCGAATTCATGTCAGGTTTGACAGCTTCATAAAAGATAGACTGAGTCTGCTTTGATAACCCTGCTTTGCCTTCATTCATGTCGCGGCTGCGGTACAAGTGGTAGAACTTGGGAGGAATGACCTCTGGTTGACATATTGATGTCGCATTGAGATAAACTCCAGTGAGAGGAGGAGATAGATTTTGGTCACGAGCCAGGAGTGAAAGGGCAGCAGCCACTTGGCCCCCAGAAGATGTGCCACCCAATATAAATCCCTTTGTCAAGTCGGCTCCCAGGCTTTTGGAGTTTTTGGTAACCTATAACATATTGTTAGTTACGTTCTACTCATTGCGTTGTAGGACACGAGGAGTTGGTACCCATTGCAGCACATCCCAGCAATCATTGAAAGCCACAGGGTATTTTGCCTCAGGAGCAAGTCTATATGACAAGCTCATGGTTATACAACAATGGGCTCTTGTAGTATTAATGCAGGCAGCCGCCTCCATTTCTGCAGCGCCAAAGAGGAAGCCGCCGCCATGGATCACCAAGGTTAATGGTCTCCCACTACTTGCAGGCTTTCCTATCGGTTTGAAAACCAAGTTGCGCAATTTGGTACCATCGCGGACAGGAATGAAGATTTCATCGCAGCTGACCTCATCCTTGCATGCTTTTAGCATGGTTTGCATGGCTTCAGTACTACCTCTCACCCACGCTTCTCGGACGACCTGCAGCTGAAGTATATCAACCTTGGGATATTTTCTCTCAACTCCATTCTCGATCATCTAGACACGTAATTATTAGCGGCACTCATGATTGTGCATGTCAACAACATACCCGTGCAAATTCCGAATCTACACTTCCGAATTCTTCCCACCGTGCTGGGTCATGATACATGGCCATTTTTTATGTGTGAGGCTGACTGTGATAGAGATGAAGATTATTTGCAGAATTAATTTTGCATATTAAAACTATTGCGAGTGCCGTTATCACCTGCGCACTTGGGAAATGCTGCGTTTCCATTGCAAAACCCTTTGTGGAACCCGGTCGGGGATATTTGGGAGCGTGAAGGGCCCGACCGTGTTGGTCGGCAAATTTGCAGGCCAATCTCTTGTTTCCTCTCAAAGCAGGTTTAGTTCACCTACCCTTATCAGTTAGATACCGCGCCACTCCTGGTGGAACCATTAGCAGCTGAGACTTGCATGTCTTATCTCAAGAGGGTCTGTGTTAAAAACCCGACCACCCCGATCGGCAAATTCTTTGTTCTTTATCCACTCTGTCAATGGGCCGACGAGATACGCGGTCGGATCAATCCCATGCCTCAATCCCAGGGGATACACCCAGATGCTAGCGTGCAGGGTTCTCTTCCACATACTTCTGGATGCTCCATTTGCCTCAAAAAGAAGGTCAAATGCGACAAAAGTTTTCCGCAGTGCCGGAGATGCGTTCGTCTCAATCGGGAGTGTGACTACACCCCGCGTCCGCGAAAGAAATATTCTCGACGAAAGAAGCTGGCCTCCACGACATTCACAAATGCATCGTCAAGCATCGGGCCTCAGGATCGCTCCCAGGAGCAATCTCAACATATCTCACCGAACGAAGGTGAGCCCTTGATCGCCCCCGCATTAGGGTCTGTTCTCGATCTCTCCTTGTCACCCGAGTGCGCAGAAGTGTTATCGCCATCTGACTATCCCACTGTTCATTATTTCCGCTCCGCTCTTCCGTTTGCTGTAGATACCAGAAACCCGGAGCATAGCGGAACAGCAATCGTTTGGATGCTGGCAAAGAGAAGCCCTATGGTGCTGCATATGGTGTGTGCCACAGGCGGGCTCAGACTCTGCTACGAAAATGATCTGCCCACATCGGAGATCCAGAAATATCACTCCGATGCAGTAGAGCATTATGGAGCCGGTCTCAGGCTGCTAGCTGCGGCGACCCAGGACGGAATCAATATATCTAACTTCACATACGTTCTTGCTGCGCTGTGGCTAATGGTCGCATATGAGCAAAAGTACGGCGACGGTTGCGGAGTAGGCCTTATTGCCCATCTTAAGGGCGCCGCTTCACTGCTCCATGGACAGCTTACAAACCTTCGCAAAGTCATGGACCAGCACTGGCCAAGACTTCTGAGCCAAGAGGTCACAGACATACAGCCTGATGAGATCACGGAATCGGAGAGCATATCGCCTGCCGCTATCCGTATGATTGTGTGGATCTCCTTGATAGACGGAGGTGCAGCTCTGAATGGCCTTGGCGGAACCTTTAACAACCTCCTTGGCACGGCCATGGCAGATCTTGCCGAACATGTAGCATTGTCACGGCTACGAGGGTTTTCCGCTCTCCAGAAATACTCGAATCTCGTTTATCGAGAGATATCAGGTCCATTCTACCCCCAGAGCCAGTTAATTGAAGATTTGGAGAGTGCCCAATTGTTTGCATTTTATGCCGAAACTGGCCAGCTGCGCTTCATGTTGACCAAATTGGTCACTACTGAACTTAACGATGATCCGGACCTAGAACGTGACACAGCACTCGTTTTCAGTGCTATAAGAGACGTCGAGATGCGATACAGCGAATTTTTATCAGCTGTAAACCTACTTGACCTCCCTGCTGAGGATGCGCAGAGGAGGTTTATCGTGAATATGCGATTCATCGTGCCCTTCTTCCACGCAGTCATTCTTTGTTTTTGCCGCATCACCAGAGGGGCAGCTACGCTAAACAGGAGGCAACGCAATGCTCTGACAGAGATTATGACTTCGGCTTTCAAGATATTCAGTGATGAAGGTGAAGAGGCTTTGATTCGGGTAGGTTGGCCATTATTCGTAGCTGCGTTGGAGACAGACGATATGGTCCATCGGGCCTGGATCTTGGATCGCTATGATGCGCTTGTGAAGCAAGGCGAGAACTTTCGTCGAGCACGGGAGGCACTTCGTATAGCCTTTTCACAGCAGCGCATGCACGAAAGGCGGATAGATATCATTGAGTTGCTTCGCCGTAGCGACATTGACAGATTTGTAATTTAGGCATAATTTGACTATTAGATCAATACTCGATGAATGGACCAGGTTAACGATCATCCTGATCGTTGATCCCTATCATAGTAATTAGCGCAGCTGGCTTAATAAGCACATGAGAACATAATTCTTAACAATTGAATTAGATTGAAGGACCTATGAAGCCGTGGGTCTGTACTGGATTTATTTATCAAAACCGCATATATAAGACAAGTCGCTAAGTTCCCATGATATATAGCAAGTTTATTCTGAGGATCCTCTCCTACTATTAGTACCATGTCCATTATTGCTAAATGTTTTTCGAGGTTTTGGTTGTTACTTACCATAACTGTATTCGCATTGATTTCCAATCAATTTCCCAACTATCCAATCTTTTAATCAAGACCTTGTGGAGCTTTCCTTGCCCTCAAAATGTCTTCGACGCCGTATGCTAATTCTAGCAAGTGTTGTTCTTGATATTCTAAACCCATAAGCTCCATTCCAACTGGCAGGCCGTCTTCTGTAAAGCCTGCCGGAACTGATATCGCGGGTAGACGAGCCAGGCTAGCGAGAAAGGTGTTGGTGGGAAACATTTCAACTCCATCCACAATGAAACGTTTTTCAGCTGCATCTTTAATTCTTGGTGGAGGGATTCGAACATCTGGAAATAAAAGAGCAGAAAGATTATTGGAAGCTATGACACAATCAATTTTGCGCTTTAGTCGATCTCGTTCAAGTAAGCGCCCGGCTAATGTAGGGTCGCTAGTTGGGTCCTCCGGGCCATGTGCTGCAGTGCATAACATGTTCAGGAACGTTCGTTCTGGCTTTTTGGGAAGGATCTTCGCAATATCTTGAGGCAAACTCGGCTTGCTGGCGAGGAAGGTGTTGATATCATGCCGTGACCGTTGTAAATAGGTCTGACAGTATTCCAAAGAGTAGTTAAGATTATCAATGTAAACATCGATCATGGAAGTGCCTGCATCCCGCAGTTTGTTCATCGCTGTTTCCATAACTAGGTTCACGGCTCTATAATGGAAATCCGAAGATGTGCCGAATTGCTGTCGTACGACACCAATCTTCGCTGTTCGGATCTTTTGGCTCCCTCGGTTTAGATTTGCGGCATAACTACCGCCACTTGGCAAGCCAAGGGCCGCTGACGTGGCTGCGAAGCCTGTGAACTCATCAAGTGGATCGAATCCAACCATGCAATCAAGCATCAAAGCACAATCAGTAACGGTTCTAGCCATCGGACCCGGTGCATCCTGGGTGATGAGGAGCGGACAAAACCAGGCTCGTGAAATCAATCCTGGAGTTGTACGTAAACCGACGATGTTGCAGAAAGAAGCTGGAACACGGATGGATCCTCCTGTGTCTTCGCCTACCGCCAGAATTGCAAGATTGGCGGCTACTGAAGCGCCAGATCCGCCTGAAGACGCCCCAACATCGTGTTCCAGGTTGTAAGGGTTTTTAGTGAATTGATAATCTGTTGCTCCACTCGCACTGAACCACGCTAGTGCCCATTCAGCCATAGTAGTCTTTCCAAGTATCAAAGCTCCGGCGTCTTTCAGCTTTCTTACAACAGTGGCGTCTTTATTAGGGATATTACTCTTGGCCGCAGACGAGCCGTAAGATGTCACCATCCCCTTAGTGTCAGCCTACTCATCATATCGATCAGCAATCCATCCAAAAATGAATATTTTGCCAAGGCTATATTTAAGACACACCTGATCTTTTACCAAAACTGGGATCCCATGGAGCTTCCCTTTGAATTGACCAGTAGTCTGGAAGTAGTTGTCCAATTCCTCGGCTTCATTTAACACCACGGAGGAGATGACCATAATAGAGTTGATTCCAGGGCCACTTCTGTCGAATTTTTCGATGCGGTTGAGAAACCAGGCACACAGCTGCCGCGACGTGAACCGCCCGGATGTGAACCCCAGGTGAGCCTCTGCAATCGTGAGCTCTCGTATGTCCACCATGGCTTCAACAAATTGTTTGAAGGTCGATATGCATCAACAAAGGTGGCACCTTTATTTTCTTTTCATTGCATCATGACATTTAAAAAAATCTTCGCCAACAGTCTTGGATCCAATCACCCTCGTGGGCACCGCAGAAAAATTTCCTTGGCGCCCCGAAGTCCAAATCTCGGCCGAGAACCAATACCAACAGATGATTGGGGTCCACTCAACTTGCGAAATCAGAAGTCATTTTCAATGCACAGGTACAGTGGCTTTCAGTACTTGTGCTGTATTTGCCAATATGAAAGTAACTCTGTGCACGAACGACTTATGAATTGTGTGGCAATGACACAATGCGAATACGAACATGCGACAACAAGCTTTTGATCTAACACCAAGATTTCCGCCCCTCCACTTTCAGCTAACAGTTTACCACTCACCGCTTACAACTTACATCCTACGGCTTACAACCTGATTGGGACTAGCGCACGCGACCACAAATCTTTAAGCTACCAAATTATACCTAACTTGTACTTTACAGCTCCAGCTACGGAGCTTAGAGTGTCTACATATCACTGTGCATTGTACCAGCCACACCACACCATATACGTATCCGTGCGGAAAATTACTTTCATATTAGTAACTACGACACAAGCACTGAGGGCCACTGTAGAGAGCCGTAATCGAGTTGGATCTGCTCCAACATCAAGCAATAATCTACGCTCATGGAAACAATAATGTGGTTACAGCCGTTGGGCCCATCAATAGGAACCCAAGCCATACTTGCTGGTACGCTAGCAGAAGACTTTTACAGTAGTGTGCTCCAAATTAGTAGTCCAATTTGTAATGAATTTAGCCTGGACCCTAGATTCTGGCTACTCCACTTTAATAATAGCGAGTCTGATGGCAGCAGGGCAGAAAAAGGTCTGCCCCACCTACCCAGCCTCAGCATATCTCGGCCGAGCTACCCGTCCGAGGTTATGAGTTGGTTGTGTTCATCCTCACGTCGGTCGGGCTTGAAAACTTCGCACAAGATTTCACCTCTATCTTCGGCATTACAGACAAAAGAATGTCACGTGCAATGACGACGAGAAGCAGCCAAAGGAATGTGCTGGCCTGTACCGAGTGCGTACGCCGCAAGGTTCGTTGCTCCAAGACGATCCCATGTGCAGGCTGTGTTCGCCAGAACAAGGCCAGCGATTGTCAGCGAGAGCTAGTGGACGTAGTCACTCGGAGAAGGGCGAGCCGCCAGACATCTTCAGAGATACAAGATAGAGGTTGCAATTCTTCACGGTCCTCCTCTCGACTCCTAAAACCTCGGAGTCCTATCACGGTCTCGTCCACTCCAGCACCCGAGACAGCCGCTGTACCTTTGCAAAATATCACATCATTACGTGTTACTACCTTTCCTGATAAGACCGCCGAGAATAGCCGGGCACATTCAAATCAAACTCACTGTGGGCCCACACAGCCCTTGGCATCGAGCCAGAACCCTGACGGCCGCCTCACAAATGATACCGTCGTTGCGCTGGAGTTTCTTGCACACGGCCGTCGGAATGTCCTTAAACAACTTGTTGGGACCGAACAAGACACTCAGAAATGCGATCCTGCCTCTGATATTGACAGTGGTCATGAGCCGCCCTGGGATGTATTCTTCCTGCTTGGACAAAGCCGCACCCTCCTATCGCTTCACCAAACCCATCTTGCGTGGATGCATAATGTAGTCGACCTGGTAGTATTTCGACAAGAATTCGAGAAAAATATTCTCCGAAATGATTGTGAGAAGTCCTGGATTTCATTGTACTACGCACTGCTCTCAGTACGTTGCCTCTCGACGCCAGTCTGATTCCCACGTCCCCTGATTGGCATGTTGCTAATAATACCCATAGCACACGGTGTATCATATCCACGAAGGGTATCTGCTCACTTCATCACCTCCAATAGTTGGTTGGTCAACTCCCACACGTCAGTGGCAATAAAGATGAATGCTAATGCATAAGAAAAATGAATAGTTGACGTCAATACTGCTCGCACGCTTTTCGACAGAAGCTTGGATCTGTTGTTTCAATCGGGGTTCATGGCAGAGCACAGGCTGAATTCAGTGCAAACCACTTGTATCCTTCTTCAAGTTGCTCATAACTTTGACAAGTCAGATCTGATTTGTAGCCTTCTGGCCACGGCCATCAGAATATCCCAATGTTTGAGCATCCACCGTCTTGGTGCTGATCGATCAAATGCACCACCAACAGAATTTGAGAGTGGCGTCAGTATCCTGAATTTTGCTGACCGCGAAATGAAGAAAAGTATCTGGTGGTTTCTTGTCCGATCTGATTGGTTTCAGATCCCATTTCAAGATATCTACCAAATCCACCCGACACATTTCAACACTCCGATGCCGATTGACGTTTTTCAGACACCGCATTGCGTGGTCCAAGGCGATTTCGCGAGATGTCCACCGGAACTCTTGCGCATCCCAAATAGCTGGACGAATTCTCTGAATCTAGGTATGGGTAATCATGGCCGAATTCGTTTGCCTCCAGTCTGTGCTAAACATATTTTTTTTAACATAGCTTCTGTCATCATATGGAATCATCAAGATCGCATGTACGAGATCGGATATCCAGGAGATAATCCAGAGAATCTTTCAAAGCTTTATGATGAAGTAGTGTGTGCCGACCGGCAAATCAAGGAGCTTTGCGCCTCATGGCCCCCATTTATGAGGGAAGTGGATGATAGTATTCGCGAGTTAAAACCGGCCGAATTTCTTCCAATACAACAACTTCCGGGATTAGTACTTCTAGCTGTTGCCCATAAGGTAAAAACTGCCACCGTTAATCTGAACTTGCAGACGTTTCCTAAACGCATTTCAGATTCTAACTGTTCATCGACACTTCCAATTATCCTGCTTCCGAGATAGGCGGTTCGCCTTTACTCAGGTAAGATATTCTTCACTCACTACATTTTGTTGAAATTATTCATGCCAAGTCTCGACCGCAGCTCTCATGTGTTTCTATCGCAGAGCGAGCATTGACCGCAATTAAATGCTGGCCTGACACAATGCAGTCCACAATAGCCCGTAGAATGTGGACGACATTGACTCATGTCATCAGTTGCTCCATCCTCCTTGTATTGAGTTTGCTATTCAAGGCAGAAAATCTTTTCACTCAGGATTTGACGAAAACACGCCAACTCGTGGAGTTTGCACAAACATTTGTTAACAGTCAAGAACAATCAAGTTCCATGGCGCAAAGGGGTGCGAAAATACTGGATGCCCTCATGGATCTAGAACGATGTTCGGAGAATTCTGCGGATATAGAAGCAGAAATTGGGGATATAATTCGGCATGTTGCGGCTGCGGATGATCAATGCTTGAATACAAAGACCTCTGAGACTCACCAAGTCGTACTTCCCTATAGCCAAGACATATGGGAAAGCTTCATGGGATCTGGCAACTGGACAGAATTTAACCCCTTGTAGAGCTGTAATGTCCTTTGATAGCTAGAAAGCTTTTCCTGGAAAGAAAAGGACGTGTTGAACACTACGTGGTCATCTGAGACGATTAACTAAAAGAAAGTAAAATGCGTGAATCTACATAGAGGTATAGGATGATCATATCACTTTCAGAAGACAAATATGTAGTAAAATGAGGGCTTGATCGCTTTGCTGTTCAAAGATGTTAGCAGACAGAAGATTTGAGGAATTTTGCAGCAAAGCTTAGTCCAACTGTCTCAAGGAGGTTTCTTCTGGGTATCATTTCCAGGTCTCGTTCCCGACATATTCTGATTCTGCGTATATTTCACAGGATTATCAGTGTGCATTTTCTACATTATCATGAGAAGACTATGTAAAATTGAAATTTGGCCATAGGAAAAAGGATCAAGTTTGAGGAATGATTTACCTGCTTAAATATGGGAAAGCAGATAGAACTATCGTACCATAAATAGCTAGGAACTTATGACACTCTCGTTATAAACCTCATTCGATCCATAGTTGAGGCAATGATTGATTAGGTTTTATTTGTTGAATCCTAGTGAAAAATAGATCTAAATAGAATCTCTTGGAGCAAGTGCGTGCCTGGGGATGAAATCATCACATTGACCCTGTTTCCATGCATAGTGGATAGCCAGCCGCCATTGTCAGTTAGATCCACGCCAGATTTAAGCACCGTAGTCTTCGTGGAAGAATCCATGGCAGTACTAGACACATTTTGCAATTTTTTCATAGCTCGACGATCCTGCACAACCATGCCGAGAGTCCATTGACCTGTGGTTTCAATCCGAAGGTCTTCAGGCACCGGTGACAACTTCCAGCCTGGGTCAGCTTGACTCAACAGATACCAGATTGTCAAAGGGTCGTGTAGCGCATAGCCAGATTTATCTTCCTTCTTTTCTGTTGTCTCATCTATATGTTCAAATGACTGAGTGATGAAATGATTAACCCATCGGGCAAGAGGACTACCACTATTAACCAAAGGTCCCAAAATCGACTGTGCAAAGTCTCGATCCAAAAGATGAGCTGTAGTGATGTCCACAGGGAAGAGCGTCAAGTTTAGCCTGCGGGACATCCTGTCGGGATATTCTGGCAGTGTGACTGAGGAAGCACACTCGAGTGGCATAGTCGACGTAGGATTTGGCGACGTGAGAGCGAATACTCTGGCAGCCGCCACAGCATCGGCATATACATTGAACTCGGCGACAGGAGTAATATTACCCTCAGTGGAGAGAGCTCCACCCATGACAACCACTTCTTTTGCCCGAAGAAAGGTTTCTGGATCTTCAGTTGCGGCTAATGCAGCATTGGTCATGGGACCGATTACTACTAGCGAGATTGTGTCTTCAGGGTTTTCCTTCAATATCCGCAATATTTCTTTGTGGGCAGGCTCCTTGGATGGCGTAAAGTGCTCATAGAAGGGCAACTGTTGGAGCTTGCCATTAAAGTTATTGGCAAAGAGGTCCTTCCAACTTTCGGCAGGGGTAAGGTCGGGATGTTGTCGGTGTACACCATGCAAACCATCCATCCCGTCTGTTATGGGAAAAATCCAAATGTTAGCAAATAGGGTAACTGAAATGGAGTATAGGCAGAGAATCAATTTCGTGGCTGACATACGAAAATAATCCGCTTTTAGCTCTTTCCCTGTCAGAGGGTGATCTGCTCCTATGGCTATAATGGGTTTACAAGCTTTCAATGCGGGGAAATCTCTCGAGATGATTTTGCCTTGGCGCCATGCCAATTCACTGTGAAGGACATTGAACATGGTCACCACATTCCGCAAGCATCTAAATAATGTGAGAAAGGGCTGACAAAATTCTTCACTTCTATTCAACGTACTGCTGAAGGCCGATGTTTCCGAATGTAATCGACAAAAGCCGAACTTCAAGTTCTGTTTCAGGTGCAGAGAGTGCAAGCAAAATAGCCAAGATGTCATCCGTACCTAGATTGGAGTCTCAGCTGCTGCGCTATCACGCTGGATAGTGAGGGGATCCCTAGTTTTCACGAACCTGGATCTGTGTCAATGATGAGACGTCGTTTCTGGGCCATGGCGGATGCAGGCTTTTCAATCTGGGATAATTTGTAAAATAGACTTTTCGTAGTTTTTGATTTAGATGGAGGAAGAAGACGTTTCAGAGTAATTCAATGTGCTACTAGTTTTATTTTAAATCCAGCCCTGCAAAGTACTCCATGAGTAATTCTTCTGGCGAGTGCTGTACGTGGAGCGAACCCCCACTTGAACATGAGTGGGGAAATTTACGAGTCAGCCCGACTGGTGACCGATGTATAAACTCGGCCGAGTTTCAAAAGAGTGTTTGGTATACAGGAAAATGCGGAACTAAGTTTACTAACTAAATGAGAAAAATAAAACATTAATTAGTTCCAAGTATATTTTAAGAATCAACAATTATAAATCTGAAATTGATTATGTTTATAATTATTATAATATACTCAAATTAGAACGGGCTTTGAACTAGAGAAAGAAAGTCAGCTATCTTATAACTACCTATTTCACAACTTTACTATAAAAGCGAATTCCAGATAGACTATAAGATAGAGATTTGATATTTACCGCAACAGCTTTTGTTATTTAGCTCAACAGGTCACTTCAGGTACCTATACTAAATTTAGTATATCTAATTTATATAATAAAAATTAAAATAAAAATAAATTAAATTTTAGAAAAATCTTATTATATATATTTATATAGTATATATAATAAAAATTATTCTTTTTCTTTTTTTATATTATATACTTTTATTCTTTTAAGATTTCTTTCTTTTTAAATACAAAAAGATATCTAAAATTGAGTTGTGGCGACTGTGTGTATACTGTGTGGCTAGTGATAACTGTGGGTATTTGTGGGTATTTGTGGGTCGGTTTTACTTATTGAGGATTGGCTTGTTGAGCCAAATAACAAAAGCTGTTGCGGCGAATATCAGATCTCATAAGATATCATTTCTATTGCTAAAAAATGTTATCATAGTACTTATACAGCATTCCACCGAGGACCCTTGAAATAGAACAATTCAACATTTAATCACCCAGAAGCCTGCTAAGATAGAAATAAAAACGTGCGAATCTGAAAGCGTGGTCTCAACTTGGTTTCTCCTTCCTACCACAAACATTCCAGTCAGTCCAAGTTTTCAAGTATCATCGCCCAGTCGGGAACCTCCATGGGATCATTTCCCAGTAAGAGATTAGAGAGGCTGTGGTCGCGTGAAAGCGACTGTGGCTCTACCAAGAGCGCTGCCTGATCTTGCGTTGTCCGCAACACTGCACTGTCCAAATCGAAGGTTTGCATATTGTCGTGATCTGCATAGCCCAAGGTCTCCTCACGTCCTCCCACTAGTGCAGCCTTGGCTGCAAGAGCATCCACCAGCTGGCCCATTGAGTCTGAGTTCTGCCGTACACTGTCCCACATTGTGGTGCAAATAGAGTTCAAAACCTCCCATGCTCGACTGGAGACAGAACAGTTGGGTCGCACACAAAGATGCCAGAGGACATAAAGAAGAATGTGAGTTTGAGGGAATGCTCTCGTTGACCATGCGTACGGCTCCAGTACTTCGTCTGTCAGGATCGAGGAGAACCTTTCCAAAAGTGAGACTGCCGTCTCAAGGTTCTCATCTGTTGCAATCGCTTCCGAGGATCCTTTTTCGTTCTTTACGGTCAGCAACTGTAACCTCGACGTTAGATCAAGCTTTTCTTGCACAAATCGTGATATGAGGATAAGCAAACGATGGCGGGGAATCGTCATGTTACACATCACCAACCCCTCGTCAACATGTGCGACCATTGTTGCGATGATCTCAGCTCTTTCCCTTTCAAGTTCCGAAAAAGGCCTCACTTGCAGTGACAAGAGGGACGCAAGCTTTCGTTGTGCTTCGGCGAAGGCAATGTTGATCTTAGTGAAAGTCATGGATGTAAATCCTCGTCGTTCCTGAGGTAGCTCTTGCATCTCAGGAAAGATGTCGATGTCGTCTAAGTTGAGTGGTTTCGTAATTTTGAAGGTTGACACGAGATTTGTCACATGCTGCAGGCCTTGGTCTTCCCCAGAGCGAGAGTCGCGGATTACAAAATGCCACCACAAGCGTCGACGAATCTCAGACTCAAATGGTGAAAGTCCAAGTCGTTCGCCGTCACGGTGAAGTCCTATAGCCTGGCAAAGACGAATGGCCAGACCACTCAACGCCCATGTGCCCATACCATGCCGGCTGACCTGGAGAGTAGTCTTTCATGATCCCTTTTTTTAGTTACCACTATGCATTGCCCAGAGTTGATGTCTTACCAAGTAAATTGCGAAAGCTTTGAGAATGACTGTAGTTGGCTTGTTCATGAAGTCGGCTCTTGCCAACGACTGCTCAACCCCCACCTTGAAGCGATTTAGATCGTGTTCGAGATCTTGTCTCTGTAAATAATGGGAAGGGGAGAGACCGCGGATATCTAACGAGCTTAAAGAAGCAAAGTAGATGGCGAAATTTAGAGCGGAGTTTTCATATGAGGCTTCCAATGGCTTATCGAGAGTCGTGAAGAATCTGACTTCGTCTGTAGGTATATGTAGAACTTTCCTGTTACTGCAAGATTCAACATTGTCGACATACGTGCTCCAAAACACGTGGGCCAGTGGTCTTGGAGGGTGCCACCCAGTCGTGGGCTGTAACACAGGCGGCAAGAAAGGAACCAATGTAGAGAGTGAAAATAACGTTGATCGTTGATGGCTCGTTGGTCCGGAGAAGGGTTTTCCCTTAGAGACTAACATTGAGATAAGCAGCACAACAGTTCAAGCACGTGAAAAACCCACCTCCTCTACTGCAGTGAGATGCAAAGTGTCGTCGAAATATTGAGTAGCAGGGCCTTGCTGTAGCAAGACCTCTGTAACTGATCTGTTGTCACTTGCGCGATCGCTTTGGCTTTCCGCCGCCCCTTCGATGTCAGGTGAAGACCATGAAACTGCAACAGGGGTGGCGTTTGTGGTTCCGAGTAATGTGTCTGCGAGCTTGTTGGAAAAAAGTCGTACTGGTTTTATTTCACGACTCACCAGGGGTCGAAGTCGGGGTAGGATAAACACATGGCTTGCTTGCGCGCAAACAAGGTGAGCACGATGGCTCCTTTCTGTCGCATCGAACTTTTCGACGGTTGCATAGTTGACAAGCCTTCGCTGTTCTCCCTCGCCGGGATACCATTGATTGATCACGACCGACTAAGCCTGACATGACTATTTTCTGGGTGTCAGGCAGTGTATCTCAAGGACATTGACAGGTTTGACCACTTGAAGCTCTACAGGACAGTGCTGAGATGGAACGAATCGACCTTGCAAGATCACTCGGAGGCTGTGGCCAATCAAATCTCGTATGAGATAGAAAGTGGGGAATAAAACTTCTGCAACCAATAATATGTGCAGGCTAAACCAATCGGCCGGGATTCAGAAAAGTTTTTTTTTTTCACTCTGCGGACTCGATTCGTGTCATGTTACAGTAGGAACCTCGCAGTCTTATCCCGCAATTTTCTATTCCCAACCAACCAACAATTAAATTAGAACCGAAAATTACTGTCCTCGCGCCCATCAACAACTGGATTTTTGCGGGCAGCCTAGTAGATAGAACGCATTCATTAGCACTTTTATGGATTTGGCACACGCACCAGCTATCAATAAAATTTTGTTACCTCAATAAGCCTTACTCACTCTATTGAGTATTAAGAGGTGGGACAATTCACACCGCTTAGAATCACGCTACACGGAATCTATCAATATGAACTCAGTACGGGCTAGTTTATCGGCTAGAACCACAGCCGTTATAGCTATTGTAGTGATTGCAACGGTGCTCGCACCTACATATAGAAGCCTTACAGCGCTGTTACAGGCACAAATCGTAACACCCTGTTACCTATTGACATATCAGAATGAGAAGTCTCATTTACAACTACTACATTAAATTCCATAACTTTATGATTGCATCTCTCAACCTGATCCGCCCCAACCAAAGAAAAAAAGTTCAGAAATATGAATTTGGCTTGATGGTTTACCCGGAAGCCCGTCCATAACTTGCAATTCCTGTTTAGAGTTTATAAGGGGCATGATACTCTCTGTTAATCACAGTGACAAGATACCTCAAGTTTTCAGAGCCAAACCTCAACAAGCTTGCCAGGGGCACCATCACCGAAAGAAGAATCACTTCCTGTATTCACATAAAGGAGCTTCTTGCCACCCCGTTCCAGAAGGTGGGTCGCAGTCCCAGAAGCAACAAGATCGCTCTTCAGAAGAACTGTCTCCTCGCCATCAGGAGTGACACGTACAATCTCACTAGTAATCGAGGTAGAGAGATACGCGGTGCCATCAGCCTCCAGGGCAAAGTCATCCAGGTTGAAGTAGCCTTGTGCAAGAAGCTCAGGCCTCGTGCCAAAGGCAAGAGCGGCCGACGTTTGAGACAGTGCAATTCTGTAGAAAGTCCCACGAAACCCGGTGGTAAAGTAAATGTGTTTGGGGTTTCGGACTGGAGGCAGCTGAAGTCCGTTGAGGCCAGTTGGAAAAGGGGATTCCTTTGTTGGTGCCAGCAAGCTAGGGTTGGAGTAGAAGACACTAGCCGACTAGTCAGGATCACTGACATTCAGGCTGTAAAGGACGCCTCCAGTCGAGTCCGCTGTGATAATGGTGGGGATGGAATTGTTGCCTTTGGCACGAGGTCCGATTGTAGTGGCAGGGTTCAGAACAGCAAGACCGTTCAACATGAGAGCTTTGGGAATCTTGGCGATCTGGGTAACCAAGGGCTTGTCGTGCGTACTATTATCGGTGGGGGTAGACCATTTGCGCAAATCGATGGACCAAACTGCCCAGGAGCCTTCAATAGGGAGGCGTTCTCCGGCGGTTACTTGTCCTGCATTAAAAGCAAAGACATCATCCTGGTACTCGTCAATGCCGAGCGATGAATTGACGTTCGCGCTAGCGGGAAACGCATAAACAAGAGAAGCCTTCTGGGTGATAGGATCGACAGTCCATATCTCACCTGTGTCGTACCGAGTGACAAGTAAGTCACCATTTGAGCGAGAAGTGAGACATTCTAACCACGCATTCTTGGGCGAAGTTGGCTGCCACAAGACATGGGCAGGTGGCTGTTCCTCCGGAGAGGGTAAAGAGTGAGCCAGAAGAGGCAGGAGAGCGACCGAAGTAGCGAGGATATGGACCAATTTGAGCATCTTGACAGACCAGTTCTTGCAAATGTAGAGATTGAGACGAGAAAACGTGTTGCGATGAAAGGCAGGTTTTCTGAGGCAGCATGAGATGCAGACTTTATAACTGTACTACAGCGTCGCCATGGTCAGTTTCGCAACGACCCGCTTCTCTCTTTCGGTCCTCAGTGAGAGCGTAAAATGTTCTTCACCTTGATGAATCATAATCTTCTTTGGGTTTTTATTGGGCAGGTGCACGGGGTGGTTTGATGCAGTGGAGAGACAATGCCTCTGACTCCATGTCTCTGACACCCCATTCACGCGCATCCTCGATTTGGAAAGATGAAGTAATCAGCCCTCAACTGTTTTGATCTACAGGCACGGGGAAGAGGTGGGGGCACTTCGGGAAAGAGGTGGGGGGAGCGCTTCGGGGAATTCGGGGAATTCGGGAATTGTTCTAAAGCATGCTACAGTGGGGAAGAGGTGTCAAGTCTAGATGCGTTCACATGAGGGATGGAGACGCCAATCACAGCACTTTAAACCGGGAGATGGAGACTGGTACACAGTTGATACTGAAGCGAACCGAAAGAAGTTAGCAGCTTGAAAGAAAACACGCTCGGTGATTTGGAGGTGATTAGGTCAGGTTCATTGTGCTGACCCGAGCACTCAACGGTAATTACATCCACCCGTTATTCACTAGCATTCTTGACAACATCATCTCTTTACTCGGCAGTCATTTGCGAGGTTCACTGAGGCAGAACATAAATGCCCTGGGTTGCCAAATCTCGCATTGCAAGTAGATGTTTCGCCATTTCCCACATTATTCGTCTACATCTCATTTTTTACTTTTCCTTCTCACAACCCCCCCCCCCCCCCCCC
>KV875272.1:323350-362916 GCA_001879505.1 Calonectria pseudoreteaudii
CTAACCTAGAACTATGTTTGTGCTAGAACGTGTCTTGTCAAAGCTATCTGCCAAACCGTATCGGGGGCGGGATCTCTCGATAGAAAGCCTGCAGCGGGATGAGAACCGTCAGCTTTCTTTCGGTCATGGTGACGTCGAAAATCCCAAGAACTGGTCTGCCGCACGCAGATGGTGGATCACGGCAGTTGCGGTCTCAATGGTCATGAATGCTACCTTTGCTTCATCTGCACCATCTGGATGCATAGAGGTGGGTGTAATCCAAGCTTTGAACTCTGTGTCTTTTATAACAACTCGCTAGGGTATTGCTGAGCAATTTGGCGTCTCCGTGGTAGCGGCACAACTCAGCATAACGCTATTTCTTTTGGGATATGTTGCTGGTCCTTTGCTATTCGCGCCCCTCTCCGAGTTCTATGGTCGTCGGCACGTTTTCTGGACCACCTTTCTTCTCTACGGGCTTTTCACTCTTCTTTGCACGTTCCCTCCGAATTTTGCGTCGTTTCTCGTCGGCCGTTTTCTTACAGGAACCTTTGTCAGCAGCTCTTTATCAAATGCACCAGGTGTGTTGGCGGATATCTGGGACCCGATCGAACGGGGTAACGCCATAGCTGCCTTCTCTGTTGCTACCAACATAGGCCCTTCTCTCGGACCTATCGTGGCAGGGTTCTTGCAACTCACCAAAGACTGGAGATGGTGCTTTTACGTGCTGTTGTGGATGGCAGTTGGGACATCGCTCTTTGTGTTCACTCTTCCAGAAACCCTCCCATCAATCATCTTGCGACATAAAGCCAGAAGGCTGCGGGAGCAGCGAATACCAGGTTACGAAAGTGTTCAAGCACCATTAGAAACTTCGAACCGAACTCTGGCAGGAATCATGAAGATGACTCTCACTCGGCCTTGGGTCATTTTATTTGACTCGATTTCGCTACTTATTGCCATCTACATGTCAGTCGTCTACATGTTACTGTACATGCTCTTCACCATCTATCCCGTCGTATACCAACAACGTCGAGGATGCAACTCGGGTGTGGGGGAGCTGCCTTTGCTGGGATCTTCGATTGGGCCCTGCCTGGGAGGTCTTTTAGTCGTGCTACATTCGAGAAAATTGAACAAGAAAGTTCTGGCAGGCAAAAAGCTCAGTCCGGAAGATCGTCTACCGCTGGCCATCATTGGCGGCGTCGGCTTTCCAATTACCATGTTCTGGTTTGCCTGGACAGCTGAATTTGATAGTGTTCATTGGGCTGTCCCGGCAGTAGCGGGTACCTTTCTAACAGCTTCAATCATGCTGATTTTTGTCACCTGTCTGAGTTATCTGACAGACACGTACAAAACGTATGCTGCGAGCGCCGTTGCGGCAAATACTGTTGTCCGATCAGCAGCAGCTGCTGCCGCTCCACTTTTTACCCAGCAAATGTTCGACACAATGGGTGTTGGTGGTGGAGGCTCGCTTATTGGAGGTATTGCTGTTCTTCTGGCTGGAATTCCAATTTGGTTTTACAAGTGTGGTCGGGAGATTAGAGAGCGATCAAAATTTGCACGAGGTTAATCATAACTAATAAATAGTCATGTCGATTTGAGTTTATACTAAGTTTACCCTATACTAAAAACTACCGGTTTGTATTAATCGCTCATGTTATACTAGCCTTGATGTCACTAATAAATTCCTGTAGAGGGCTATTAAGTCCCACTGGCAACCCTTCGATAATTGAGCAAAGACTACTGAGCAAATGCTTTCCTGTATCCGGCTTGATTATATGGGTATTGGCGAAAAGCTTGATCTGTAGATGACTTCCTTTCGGGTATGACGCCAGGAACAGTGAGGTTGGAACTAGATCAGGGTTCTCAAAGAACTGAACCTTGCTACCACCTGCAGAGCCATCAACCTCAGGATGCTCGTCAATGTTTTGATGCTGGATTACCGAGTCGAAGCTGATACCCTGAGGCCATTCTGTGCAGTTGTCTATAATCTCCTGAAGATCCATAGAATCCGCTTGGCCAAGATCCAGGTACTGGTCTTGAACTGCCACCAAAAGTTCAGCAGGGGTACGAGAGTGAGAAAGCTGAATTCGAGATGGGATAATATTGAGACAAGGCCCAACAACTTCGTTTATGCCAAGCAAGGCGGAATTTCTTCCAGCAATAACCATGCCGTACACAACATCCTCATTACCGGATATAATGGACAGAAGAATAGCCCATGCAGTACTGAAAACAGTAGCATGGGTCAACTTTCCAGGTAAGTGTGGTAAGACTATCTCAGCTTCCTCCTTAATAGCGCTTGGGAGAGAGTTTGGGTGGATTGAATTCGGCTGAAGTTGGGATAGAAGTTTGGTGGGAGATGATCCCTGTAGACGCTTCTGCCAATATTGGGCGGATTGGTGGCGTCTTTGGGAGACGTATGACAGAAATTTGGAAAAGGTTGGCCCCATTGAAATTGGTATGTTCCTGTATCCATCCATGATGTATTGCAAAATCAGGGGGAACGATATGCCATCATATTGGGCATGCGATAACCGCAGAATCAAACGGAAGCCTTCATCCTCATTTCTCACCAGCGTGAATGAGATTGGTGACTGTGTCGCACTTAGATCTTTCAGGTCTCCTTGACAAAATTCTTTGCAAAAGTCATCAAGAGATTTTGTTGTCTGCAGAACCTGGACAGTAATATCAAGCCTACGCAAGACAACCTGCCAAGCTTTACCCTTGAGGTTTAGGAAACGGGTGCGAAGAATAGGAAGCATTGCGACGATTGAGCTGCAACTTTCCCTGAACCTTGGAATATCCAGGCTGGACCCGAGATCGAGGTAGAAATAGTTGGCGAGCTGTCCCATTTGTGTACCTTCTACAATGCACTTGTTTTGAAAGCTTGTGGTTGGGAGGATGTCTTCGATATCTTCTTTGTTGATGCCAAAGGACTCAGCGTCATGGAGAAGAGAAGATTTGTTGCTGGGATCAACAAGTGGAATATCTTCATCCTCAGAAACATAGTTAAAGGTCCGGCACCGATGCGATAGCCCAATAAGCGTATCGTTGCGGAATATATCTGCCACAGCCAGTTCGAACCCAAGTTTACGAGCCTCTGCAACAACCTTCATGGCCGCAATTGAGTTGCCTCCCAGATGGAAGAAGCTGTCATCCAATCCGATTGTGTCTGTTCCAATATTGAGTACTTGCGCCCAGATAGCCTGTATTTTCTTCTCTGTGGTAGTTGTGGGTAGTCTAAATGCGCGGCGGGCTTTGACTCTTTGGACCTTGGCAGCAAGAGCTCTCCGATCTACCTTGCCGTTTTGATTGACTGGTAACTTTGTCAAGATATTGATTGCTTGAGGAACCATATATGTGGGTAGATGGGCTTTCAGTTTGCTTATGAGCTCCTCTTGAACCTTTTTGTTGAATTGTTGTCGAAGCGGCTGACTGCTGAGTAAGTGGGTTGGTCGACCGGTATCGTCTATGGGGAACTCGAATAAAACCCTTGTAGATTCATTGGAAGACTTCTGGCAATGGAAAATGGCATCCAAACCACCCTTTTGAGAGTATTGTCGAGCACAGCTCAACTCCACCCGGTGGCCAGTTAATTCTGCAAGCTCCAGCAAACCGATAACAGATATGGTTGGGCATTCCTGTGCATTTTGCTCCGCGGAGTGAAGCCAACCGTGAAAGTCTGTGCTATTGTCAATGGCATCGACAATATGTCTCTCGATCAGCATCTTGTCACAAGGTATGTTGCTGACGGCCACCGTTGAGTTTGATGACTGTTGCAATATCTCTAGTAGTGACTGTGAGTCTAGATCATTCTTCATGAAATCTATCCACTCGCTGTTATCAATGCTGTGTATCTTGTCCAAGCCTTTGTATCTATTGATATGGATCACAGCAGCATATCGATAGCAGCTTAATTCATTGGTGGCCTTCATCCTTTTGGGCAGTACCTCAACGTGTCTAAGGTTAGGCAGCCTTTTAGGTAAACCGGTAAAAAATCCCGGGTCAACGAGCAACTCAAGTTCGGTTCGCTCTATTTCAGCCATGTATTCTTCATAATCCTTCTTGGTTGCGTCACGGGGTAAGGTGTGGTAAGCTCTGCTCGCTCGGAAATATTTGTCAACAGCGTAGGATCGCACATCTCCAAAGAAAATTGTCTCAACGGCGTCGATGTCGACGAGATGACTGATTACCTTGAAGAGATATTCTTGATTTGGGAAGTACTGTGCGACAGAGTTTATGATGACAGTTTTTGGCGAGAATGCCATTTTCAATCCATTGATATCTGCTGCTGTACCCTTGTACATGTGGACTTTGTCAACCATATCTTCTAGAGATTTCGCTGTGTTTGTAATAAAGTTGACAGCTCGCTGAGAGGGTTCGAGGCCCATGTAATTTTGAAGTCTGTTTCCGAGATTGAACAGAATCATTCCAGTACCAGAACCGATCTCGAGAACCTCCAAGGGGTGATTGCCAGCAAGAATCGTTTGGATAGTATCATCTAGCCATTCGTTCATGTCATTTTCATCGATTGGCTCTCCATTATATGATGAGTTCCAACCAATAAAATCTCTCCCAGTCTTTTCAGGTTGCAGAGTCTCAATGACATTATATGTCTCTGCATCAAACACATTCTCCCACACTTCGACATGTTCGGTTGCATCGGTACTTGGAGTGGTTACACTCTCAGATACATCTGGCACCGCGATGAACCCGATAATTTGGGTTTCCTTGCCCTCCTCATGATGAAGAAGCGCAACAGAATCAGTTACAGACTCATGAGACCGGAGAACGTGCTCAATTTCCCCTAGTTCGACCCGGTTACCCCGAATCTTGACCTGGCCATCAATACGACCAAAGAATTCTAGTTCACCATCCGTAGGTCGATGTCGAACATAGTCACCAGTTCTATACGCCTTGGTTTGTAGGCCATGGATTTCAATGGAGATAAACCGGTCAGTATCTCGCTTAGAGTCTGTGTAGCCTCTAGCAAGTCCATCCCCAGTAACCACAAGCTCGCCGATTACCCCAAGAGGTACCAATCTCTGGCAGACATCCATAACATACGCTCCAGAGTTTGAGATTGCTTTGCCAATAGGAACTCCATTGGTACATCTCTCTGTCTTCTCTAGACAGTACAGGGTGCTGATAACCGAATTTTCACTTGGCCCGTAGGCGTTGATCAGATGGCCGGACGTGTACCTTCGCGCAGTAAATAAATCAGATGCATCTGCACGCTCTCCTGCGACATAGAGGGCGTGTAATCCACTAACTGTCAAGGGATACTCGGCAAGATAGTTTTTGAGGAGGGCTGGCGTAGTAATAGCAGCCTGCACCTTGCTAGTAGAGAAGATTTGATAGATAGAACGTGCATCTAAAACAGACATGTGATCAATGCAGATTACTGTTCCTCCATTCAGAAGGGCCCCATAGAGCTCCCAGATGGATAAATCGAATGTGAGGTTTGTCATATGTGCCATGATTGGATTCTTTGGCAGATACTGCGTCATGCTGCTGTTTTGAGTCAACCGAAGGATGCCACGGTGCTCAAGCATAACTCCCTTTGGTGTTCCAGTCGAACCAGAAGTGAAAAGGACATAAGCAAGGCTATGTGCTAAAGGTGAGGGGTAGAGGTTGATCTGGCCCGAGGATTGTTGGGTAGACAAAACATCCCCAAGTGGAATGAAAGTTACACCTTTAATCTGGAGCTGAGGAGTCTTGACATCCTGGCCAGTCAAGACAATTTTGCGTGTGGGAATCTCTGAAAGAATTGCTTCTAATCGACCCTGAGGAATCTTCACATCAAACGGTATAATGGCTAGATTCGCTTTGAGAATGGCCAAAAATGCAACAACTGCCTGGCAAGAGCGATTTGCAAGCACACCGACAAGAGTACCAGAAGGCATTGATTGTCTCGCTAACCATTTTGCGGCCGTGTCGGACAGCATGTCTAGTTGAGCATATGAAAGCTCTGAAGAATTGTCTCGAACGGCGATTCGGTCAGGGCAGATGGACGCCTGTTGGCGGAAAATATCAACAACACTCGAATCACGCGGGTATTCCTTCTTTTCAATATTCATCAGACCCATACCATCAAGAACCGAGTCATCTTCATCAGTGCTGAGTGGTAAGGATATTATAGGGGTCTTGGATTGTTTGATTGCTTGCTCAAGAACCCGAGAAAAGACTGATAGCATATTGCTAATAGTCTGCTTCGTATAGAGGTCTGTCGAATAAATTACTTCTCCACGAAGCCCCTGTTGTTCCTGGTAAAAGTGGAACTCGAAGTCAAATCTCGTTGTTGGTGGTGCGGAAATCGCTTCCGTATCTATCCCTTGCAATTCAAACGTGCCCAGTTGAACCTGAGAATGAAATGCAAAAAGGATCTGGGCGAGTGGCTGGCGGGAGAGATCACGGTCTTTTTGCAGCTTGGAGACAATATTCTCAAAGGGAATATCTTGGTGAGCGATTGAGGAAATTGATGCAAGGTGAACTTGACGAACCAAGTCATCGAAAGAGTCCTCGTCGACAGTGATTCGGATGCACTGTAGGTTGACAAAAAATCCAATCATGTCTTTGATTTCCCAGCGATCACGGTTGGCATTCACAGTGCCTATCGTTGCGTCTGATGTCCCTGTCAGACGGTAATGTGTGGCTCTGAAGGCAGCAAGAAGGGCGACAAACAGCGTTACGCCATGTCTTTCGCATGTTTCCTCAAGCTTTGTGTAAACATGTCCTTCGATCTTGACACTTTGTACTTCTGCTTTGCCGGACAATGCAGCTGGTCTCGGCTTGTCACAGAGCAGCTCTGCTGGCTGGCTTGTTTCCAGCTGTTTTACCCAGTAATTCAATTGACGATTGTGTTCCGCCAATTGTTCCGGTTGTCTTTGCCACACAGAAAAGTCACGATACTGTATCGGCAGCGGCTCCGTGTTGGATAAAGGATCTTCTCCCAAAAGTGATGCGGCGTAGTAAGATGCTAAGTCATTGCGGAGGATGTCTACCGACCAGCCATCGGAAATGATGTGATGCATAACGATGGAAAGAATGTGATGATGACTGTTGAATCGATAGACCTTCACTCTCCAACCTGGCTCCCGTTCCAGATCAAACGGAGTTAGCTCGTCCTTTTTGAGCTCGAGTTTGAGCTCGTCCTCACTTTTCACGTCTAGAATGTGCAGAGCCTTTTGTTGGAATGGATGAACTTGTTGCATGCCAATGCCGTTCATGGTTGAGAACGTGGTTCTGAGAGTCTCATGGCGAGCCTCTAAGGCTAGAAGGGCAGTATTCAGAGCATCAAGTTGAAGCGGTCCCAGAAGTCGGATTGCGCATGGCATAAGATACCATGTCAGTCCCGGATGCAATTGCTCTAAGAACCAAAGTCGTCCCTGTGCAAATGACTGTTCTACTGGCCCGGATTCACCACAAAGGGGAATATGGGCAGAACTTCCATTCGTTGCCGGCTTGGCCAGTGCTGCAACCTCGCACAGCTTTGGACTTCGGAAGATGTCTGCCACGGCTAATTGAAGTCCGAGCTTGCGGGTCTGACCAACAACTTTCATGGCAGCGAGCGAGTCGCCTCCGATTTGAAAAAATCCGTCGTCCAATCCGATGTTGCTTGCATCTCGACCAAGTACGGTTGCCCATATGCCTTGCATTTGCCGCTCTGCGCTCGTTCTTGGCTGCCGTAGATGCCCACGCATTAAAGAACCCTTAGCTATCTCTGCAATCTCCGCAAGTGCTTTACGGTCAACCTTGCCATTAGCATTGATTGGCATTTCTTCTATGATCGTGATAGTCTGTGGAATCATGTAGGAGGGCAGATTCTTTTTGAGCATTTCGAAGAGTTCCTCTTGAATTTGATGCTTGAGCTGATGCTGAAGCGGCCGATTTGTCAGAGACGATAATTTGCGCCCTTCAAAGTCAGTCGGAAACTGGAATAAGACTCGCTGCGCTTTCGGGGGCTCAAACTGGTGAAACACTGCATCCAGGCCACCACGCTGAGAAAATTGCCTTGCCCAGCTAATTTCAACATGATAACCCGCCTGTTGCCCCAGTTTGACCAGGTCCACCGGAGACAGGGATGGTATTTTCTGGGACTCAGCCCGGGCGGATGAGAGCCAGGAAATGTCGTTGGAATCACCAGGATTCTCGCTATCGAGTCTTTCCAAAATGCATCTCTCCAAAATTGTTTTGCTATAGGGGATGTTGCTGATAGGAACAATTGGTGACGCTGAATGTTCACGCAAAAGCTTCGCCAATGACTGATGGTCATGTTGGTGTTTCATAAAATCGATCCAGTCCTCCTGTGCTACGCTGTGGAAATGCTCCTTGCTAGCCTTTCTGTTTTTCGTATAGATAACAGCTGCGAGTCTATAACAACTGAGTTCATTTGTGGCTTCCATCCTCTTTGGGATGATCTCAACATGATCAACAAGGTGAGGCAGGCGGTTCGCCAGAGAAGTGAAGAAAGCAGGATCGGCAAGGAACTCGCGCTCAATTCGCTCCATGTCTTTAATTACTCGACGCATCTCAGTCTTGGTTGCATTATCGCCGATCACGTGTAGTGCTCTGGTGGTGAGAAATTGCTTGTACAAAGCATATGACCGGATGTCACCGAAGTAGAGTGTTTCGATGCTGTTAATTCCAAGGAGATCCTGGATAAGTTGGAAAAGGTAGTCCTGGCTGGGGAAGTATTGAGCGACAGAGTTAATAATCACAAGGTTGGGTTGGTTGACCAGCGAAAGCCGACGGAGGTCCGAGGCGGTAGCTTTGAACATAGTGACTTTCTCAGCGAGGCCTGGGACCGCCTTGACTGTCCTGGCAATCAGTGAGAGAGCCTGTGTCGACGGATCAATACCGGTGTAGGATTTGAGACCCTTTAGAATGTTGAAAAGAATCATTCCAGAGCCTGTGCCGATTTCTAAAACATTGCCGGGGAGATTTCCATTGAGGATTGTGTCAATAGTGTCATCTAGCCATTCGTTCATCTCAATCTTGTTGATCTCGGCACCATCGTACATTGACGTCCAGCCCACAAAGTCCCTTCCTACTACACTTGGTTCAATGTTATCAAACCCAGTGTATGTCTCTGTGTCGAACATGTGTTCCCACGCGTCAACGTGCCTTGAGACATTGGCATGGGCTGGCCTTTCTTCGCTTTCAAGAAGGCTAGTACCATCCCCATCGGACTGCTCGCGAATTGTGACAAAGGTGCGAATTTGAGGCTCTTTACCCTCTTCTTGTAGCAAGATAGCGACACCATCCTCAATAGACTTGTGGCCGGTCAAGACATGTTCCACCTCGCCTAGCTCGAGACGTTGTCCTCGTATTTTGACTTGACCATCGATTCGCCCCAAGAAATCCAACTCCCCATCAACCGGTCTGTAGCGAGCATAGTCACCCGTTCGGTAGGCTCGAGTAAGCTCTCCTGCGATCTCTAAAGTGATGAATCGATCGGTGTTGAACTGCGGGTCGGTATATCCTCTTGCAAGGCCATCGCCCGTTACAACAAGCTCACCAACGACTCCCAGAGGAACTAATCGTTGGTGTTTGTCCATGACATAAGCCCCAGAGTTGCTAACAGCTCTACCAATGGGCACTCCAATCGGATAGGATTCTCCAGGAACCAGGCGATAGAATGTGCTAAAGGTAGTATTTTCGGTCGGACCATACCCGTTCACGACAGTCCCAGGAACCAAAGCTTGCAACTTAGCCATGTCTGTCGGGTCAAGTCTCGCTCCTCCCACAAATAGTGCCTCTAGATTTCCCAACGCATGGGGACATTCAGTGAGATATTGCTTCAATAAGGCAGGCGTGATAAATAGCGCTTGGATCTTCTCATCAACAAAGGTTCGACTCAGGCATTCGTAGTCAAGAAGGGCCATGCGGTCGACACATATTAACGTGCCGCCGTTGAGCAAACTGAAGTAGATCTCCCAAGTCGCAGCATCGAATGCTGGGTTGGATATGTGAGCGATTATCGGAAAAGGGGGCATGTTATCAAACATGCGGTTATTTTTCACGAGTCTTAAGATATTGCGGTGTTCAATCATGACTCCCTTCGGTTTGCCAGTGGAACCAGAGGTATACATGACGTAGGCGAGACTTCTTGCCGAAGGCCTATCAACAACACCCAGAGAAGCAATGCTGCCCCCGTCGGACTGCTTGTTGAGCGCGTCAGAAATTTTGACCAACTCAACACAACTTGACTCAATTGGAGGAACCTTTGCGTCATGTCCAACCAAAATTAATTTTCGTCCTCCAAAAGATGCCAGCATGGTATCCATCCTACTGGTTGGAGTACTGAGGTCGAAAGGGACATAAGCGAGATTTGCTTTTAGGACGCCTAAGAATGCGACAATGGCCTCACACGATCGGTTGGCAAAAACCCCAACTAACTCTTCTTGCTCCAAGGATCGCTCCATCAACCAGTGAGCTATAATATCCGATTTTTCATCTAGTTCAGCATATGTTAGGCTTGTGATGGAATCTTTGATGGCCAGCCTATCAGGGTGAGTGGTAGCTTGTTGCCGAAACACATCTGTTATACTTGAGGTTCTGGGAAATTCGGCCTCGTGTATTTGGAGCAAGCTCATTCTATTCAACAAGTCATAATCATCATTGTCCAAGAGGGGCAGAGATGTTATTGGAATGTAAGGGTTCTCGAGAGCTTGACCTAGAAGCTTTGAGAAGACGGAAATCATGTTGGAAATGGTCTCAGAATGATAGATGTCGGTAGAATAGAAAACTGTTCCCTTCAAAGAATCCTCACTTTGGTAAAAGTGAACTTCGAGGTCGAATCTAGATGTGCTGACCAAGTCGATTTGCTCAGTTTCGAGACCCTCCAACGTAAAATGACCGAGGTCCTTTTGCGAGTGAACGGCAAATACCACCTGAACCAGAGGCTGGCGAGCTAGGTCCCGCTCAATTTTGAGGCTGGATACTATTCTTTCAAAAGGAACATCTTGATTGGCGAAGGATTCCGTGGTTGTTGCATGCACCTGCTGCACTAGCTCATCAAATGACTCATTTTCCATCTTGATTCTTATACATTGTAAGTTGACAAAAAAGCCAATCAAATCTTTAAGTTCCCAAGTATTCCGGTTAGCATTCGGACTTCCGATTGTTGCATCGGTGACTCCTGTGAGTTGATAGTGAGTTGCTCTGAATGCTGCAAGGAGCGTGACAAAGGGGGTTACGTCTTTTTCTTTGCAAAATCCCAGGAGCCTGTGGTAAAGGTTTCCTTCAATTGCAATATGTTCCTCTTGGGAATTTCCTGACAATGTTTTCGGTCGAGGTTTATCACTCAAGAACTCTGCTGGGCGGCTCGTTTTCAGTTGCTCTACCCAGTATTCAAGCTGATTTTGAAGCCTCTTTGCTTGATCTGGCTGCTTCTGCCATGCGGAAAAGTCTCGATATTGAATTGGCAACGGAGGTATTTGGGTGAGGGGATCCTTTCCGTGGAGGGCGACTGAGTAGAACAAAGCCAGTTCTTTTCGCAAAATGTCAACGGACCACCCATCTGAAATGATGTGATGCATTGTGATAGTCAAAATGTGGCTCTCTTCGCTAACTTTATACAGTGAAACCCGCCAACCAGGTTCAGTTCTCAAGTTGACTGGGGTTGATTGCTCTTGTTTCAATATCTGGTCAACATCGTGGGAAGGCTTCTGAGATAGATCTATAACTCTGATTTCTTTTCGTTGGCATGGTTGAATGGATTGATAGTTGATACCATCTTTGTCAAAGAATACTGTTCGGAGAGTTTCGTGTCGGTTCTCAATTGCCGCAATTGCAGAATTGAGTGCACCGAGATGCAGTTGACCTTTTATGCGTATTGCGCATGGAATGAGATACCAACTCAGACCAGGGTGCAACTGATCCAAAAACCACAGACGCTCTTGTGCAAATGATTGTTCAGATGGACCAGTGACCATCAACTTTGGGATATGCGGTGGGGCTGTTTCCCCTGAAGACGACGCGGAGCGGCTTACAGCTTGCAGTCGACGCAGCTTGAAAATATCCGACACGCTCAAGCACATGCCAGCCTTTCGAGCCTCTGCAGCTACCTTCATAGCAGCCATTGAATCACCTCCAATTTTGAAGAAACTATCCTCCAGTCCAATGATTTGAGGTTCAATACCAAGAACAGATGCCCAGATCTTCTGCATTCGACGCTCAACATCCGCAACAGGCTGTCGCTTTAACTCTTGACTGCCGGCCTGAACGTCAAAGACCTGCTGGGTAGTGAAGGATGACCCGATTTGGCGCAATCGTTTTCTATCCAGCTTGCCTGCAGTTGACATTGGGATTCGCCCCACGGAGAAGTACACAGCCGGGATCATGTAGCTTGGCAACCATCCAGCCAACTTATCTTCTACATCTGGGGTCATCGAAATGATCTTCGCTCTGGTGTCTTCGCCTTCGCATTTTTTCTCGTAATCCGCATCAATCTGGAAAAATGCTGCCAGCAGGGGGCCGGAGGTCGCTCCCTGCAAGTTGATGAGCTCGATCCCCACTTGGGATGCCTCTGGCATGACCTGCCGAAGACAATGCTCAACTTCTCCGAGTTCGACTCGCTGTCCGCGGATCTTGATTTGCGCGTCCTTTCGGGCAACGTAGGAAATAGATCCATCTTCATTATATTTCACCAAGTCGCCCGTTTTGTAAAGCCGTCCGTGCCGCCCCGGTACTCCACTGGCACCCCTAACAAGCCAATGGGGGTTTTGGATGAATGTAGAGGCAGTCTTGTCCGGTTCACCCAGATAGCCACACCCCACTAGGTGGCCTTCCAACAACAGTTCACCAACACAGCCTGGGGGCATGAGCACATTGTGATTGTCTGGGTCCACAATCCAAGTGGTTATACCACTGCCTCGTCCAAGTCCGATTGCCGTCTCGGGACTAAGTGGGGACTCGTTGAGCATTGTGACAGGGGTGCACTCGCTTGGGCCGTAAATGGTAAAGATTCTTATCTTATCCCACCACTGCCGAATATCCTTGACACCAATAGCTTCTCCACCAAGGATCATGCACTTTAGGGTAGGGACCGTAGCTGGTGTCAACATTTCGGCCACGGATGGCGTAAGGAACACGGTGTTTGCTTTTAGGGCGGTAATGCTTTCTGTCAAGTCGTCTTTTCTACCAGACTCTGATGGGATACACAAGCAACCTCCCGCAACAAGCACCGTGTACGCGTTCAGCATTGTACCATCAAAGCTGTACGTAGAAAAATCGTAAAGTCTCGTCTTTTTGGAATATTCAAAACGCGTTACCTGATGCAAAACAGCTGAAGCAGAGCTTCTCTGAGATATAGTTATGCCCTTTGGCGTCCCAGTGGTTCCGGAAGTGTAGACGACATATGTCAAGGACTGGAAGCTTGGACCAACAAGCTGTGCTAGAGGTTGGCTCTCACAATGTTTGATGAATTCAGCGTCAACCACAATGACGTTTTTACAGAGTTTTGAGGCCAGAGACTTGGTGTTAGTCGATGATAATGTTAGAGTTGCTCCAACGTGCTGAACAATTGTTTGAAGACGTGCTTCAGGAAAAGCGGTGTCTAGGAACACAAATGTTCCGCCGCTTTTCATCACGGCCAGCATCGAGACCGTCGCCCAACTTGATTTTTCGAAGCAGAGGGAAACCATGGTACCTCTTTTCACACCAGAAGAAGCAAGCTGCGATGCAATTAGTGTGGCTAGTCGGTCAAGTTCGCCATATGTCAACTGGCCATCCCATGCATCGATGGCTGGTGAATTAGGCTGTTGCCGCGCCTTGTTTTCAATCATTTCGTGAACGAATTCCGTGGCGGCTTCTGGAACATGAGCGTTCCACCTCCATATTGTTTCCAAGTCCTCTGCAGTGATTGCCTCAATTTCTGCCAATGTTTGCTCCGGATGCACAGAGTCAAGCTGGCGTATAGTTTGTTGCAGGCGCCTAAGCAATTTACTCGCTACCCATGGCTGGATGAGGCGCGAATCGAAGCTGACTCTGGCATTGAGGTTATTCTTTCCAATATCGACAACTAGAAGGAGCCCATATGTGTTGAACCACTGTTGTTGATCACCATCTGACCATTTCCCAATGATATCCGTGGTTGGTGCAACTGGCTCTGGCTGCACCACAACCAAGGTCTGGAAACTGCAAGCATGCTGGGCATCGGCTGATATCTTGGAGATACGGTGCAGACCCATCTGCTCATTGTCTATCAATTCAATGGATTGTCGCTGTATCATGTTAAGGTAATCTAATGCCTTTTGGTTGTCATCTAGTTTGATTCGAACGGGAACTGTGGCAAATGTCGGGCCGGGCATATTCTCAATGCCACCCACAGGTGCTGATCTCCCTGAGACTGTCACACCAAATACAACATCAGATGATCCAGTCATTCCCCGGGCTATGAGGGCCCAGGCAGCGCGAATTAGGGCGGAGGTAGTAATGTTTCCCAACGCACCACGCAGTTGGGGCAATGCAAAGGTGTGCACGAGGTTGGTTTGAGCTGTGGGAGAACGGATAGAGGGAGTTAAAGAAGGGAAAGGCACGGCGCTGCAACTTTCCAACGCTTTTCCCCAATAGTCCGTCATCTGTCTATCATCCTTCTCTTGGATGTATTTGATAAATGACTTGAAGGGCACTGTTTTCTCGAGGGGATTCCCGCTGTATTCCCGATTGACAGCTTCGAGAATGATTGGTAAAGACCATCCGTCATAGAGGGCATGGTGGACTGTCCATACGAACCAGCGATATGAGCCTGTTTCATCTCGAACGAAGGTATAACGGGCAAGAGGACTGCCCATCTCCATTGGTCGCTTTCTGTCTGCTACCAAGTGATGTTCAAGACCGACCACATCGGCCCATTCGATTCCATCCTTCAAAACAAGCTGCATCAGACCGGCATCCTTATGCTGGATGATTCGCGTACGTAAAATGGTAATATTGTGTACGACTCGTTGCCAGGATTGGCGAAACACTTCGATTTGAAAATTGGGGGGAAGTTCAAGTGTGGATTGTAATGTATAGCTTCCTGTTCGTCTCAGCGTAAGGGAAAACAGGCCTTCCTGGAGTGGTGAACATGGGTAAGCGTCCTCGATTGTGTCCATCTCCAATCCATATTGAGTTGAGACGTCTGAAAGAAATGATTCCCGGTCCAAGCTGCCCTTGAGCAAAGAGAATGGTGGAATGTTGGCGGAATTAGCAAACCCTGTGGCGAGGGAAGCGCGAGCCGCCAGATCTGCTAGTTTCGGATGATGAAATATGTCTGCCACAGAGATATGCAGACCGGCTTTGCGGGCTTCCCCAACAACCTTCATGGCGCCAACTGAGTCGCCACCAAGATGGAAGAAGCTGTCATCTAGACCTATCCTAGCAGTGCTAACATTGAGCGCTCGGGCCCAGATTCGCTGCATCTGTGTCTCAGACGGAGTTGTTGGCTCGCGCTTGGGACCATCTGTCTGCCGATCAGCTAGCTGCTGTGCGGAAAATGACGCTCCAATTTCTCGTAGATGCCTGCGGTTTAGCTTTCCTGTGGCGGTGGTAAGAAATTGGGCCATGGAAAAAAAGACAGTGGGAATCATATAACTGGGCAATTTACGCGCCAGCTCATCCCTGACTTGTGTCGAGATTGGCAAAATCTCGGCCGAAGTAGTTGATTGTGCTCCTTTACTGGTGTCGTTTTGTGGAATCTGCAAGAAGACAGCAAGCTGTGGCGTTGGTGTATCAGCATGTGGCCAAACAACTTCAGCTGCGACGCGAGTGGCTTCTTGCATCGATTCTTGTACCCGGTGCTCAACCTCTCCAAGCTCGACACGCTGTCCACGAATCTTGACCTGTGCGTCCTTGCGTCCGACATACATCAGATTTCCATCCTTGGTATATCGAACCAAGTCTCCTGTTTTATACAGACGCCCACGTCGTCCCGGGAAACCCGCTGCGCCTTGGAGCAACCAATCCGGGTCCTGTACACACGCGGCCGCTGTTTGCTCCGGGTTGTTCAAGTAGCCCTTGAAAAGAAGGGGTCCTTCGGCCAACAGCTCACCTGTACAACCTGGAGGCAATAGCTTGTTTGTATCTTCTGGATCCACAACCCAATTCACTATGCCAAACCCCTTTCCAATCCAACTCGCCTCCTCTGGGCTAGATGGCTCGTGGTTGATGCCCGTGACGACGCACTCAGCTGGCCCATAGATGTTCATGACTGAAGCAAGTCCCCACCATCTCTCAGCGTCAGCCGCAGTGACGGCTTCACCTAAAAGTCTGATTGTGTTGAGTGTTGGTACGGACTCAGGATCCAGCAGTCGTGCAACGGTTGGCGTAAGACTAACAATAGTAGCTTCCATCGAATTAATTGATTGAGATAATGAATTTCGGCGATCGTGCTCGGACGGAATGCAGAAGCATGCGCCGGTAATCAGTGCCATTACCATGTCCTGCATTCCGATATCAAAGGCATATGATGAAAAGTCAAAGACCCTGGAATCTGTTGTGAAGCCAGTTATACCAAGCTGGCATTCGACAGCCGTGCAGAAATTTCTATGTGACAAAACAACTCCTTTCGGGTTTCCAGTACTGCCAGATGTGAAAACGGCACACATTGTGGTAGAGGCCGATTGCAGTCGCGTTTTCGTGTTGTAGCTGTAGTTTTTCGTTGTGGTAGCCGAGCTGATCTCCTTGACCACTCTCGCGATTCTTGAGCTCAAGTTCATATTATCGGCTGATGACAAGATGAAGGGTGCGTTGGTTTGTTGAACTATATTTCGGAGGCGCTCCTCTGGTAGAGTAGGATCAAGTAAAGTGAAGCCCCCCCCAGCCTTGAGAACCGAGAGCACGGCGACAGGCGCCCACTTAGACTTCTCGAAACAGAGCGGAATCAACATGTCCTCGCAAATGCCGGCCGTCACGAGTTCATCTGCTATGGATGTGGCGAGTTGATCAAGTTCTTCATATGAAAAGTCTCCATCCCAGGCGCAGACAGCAGGGGCCCTAGGCTGCCGCCGCACCTGCTCTTCAATCATGTTGTGAGCGCATCGTTCCGATGGAATGGGAAGCAACCCGTTCCATTGCCAAATCCGCCTCAAATCGCTTTCTCCTAGTAGAGACAGATCTTTGGCCAGTTTTGATGGATCCCTAACCATTTCTATGATAGCTGTGCTAAAACAACTTGCCAATGAAGAAGCGTCCTCTTCAGTGTAGAAATTGGGCCTAAAGTTGCAGATGATGTCGATTTCTTGGCCCTTGTCCATGACATCGATTGCCATATCATATTCCGTGGGGTCAATGCAGTCGCTCTCATGAATTGTCAGGCTTCCCCCTTGATCAGTTTCGAAAAGTTCAGTCCTTTGGAAGGATATGATGTTGTTGAATAATCTCTCTGTCCCAATCCCAATGGCTCTGTGGATTTCTGCTAATGGAACATGCTGGTACGGAAGACTCTCCTGGTAGTCAATATCTAAGTCTCTTAGTAAATCAAGTACAGATTTGGAGTCATCCAGAGAGACGCGATATGGAACCATTCCAATACATGGCCCCATGATGTCGTTGATGTTGTCGACGGGTACATCGCGTCCTGAACATAGATTCCCGAAACAGGGCGATTTCGATCCACTTAGCAAGCTTAGAACAAGGGCCCACGCGGTTTGAATGAATGTGGCTGGCGTCACACTCCACTTGGCACAGAAGGCTCGAATTTTGGCTGCGTCGACAGCAGGTACGATTTTCCTAACGCACTCGTTTGTAGCATCCACTTTGAGTGAGCCAGGCAACTGGACAGGATCTGAATCTTCGAGCCGTTGTTTCCAGAAATCGATCCCCTCGTCTAATGATTGTGTTTCTAGATAAGAGATGAAATCTCTGTATGACGTAATGTTGACCGGATTGAGAAGTCCCCGATAGGCTAACTCAATATCATTGCACATGATGCCGTGTGCGAAACCATCGATTATGGCATGGTTCATTTTTATTCGCAACTTTGCAGTCTTTCTATCAATCTTGCAAATTGTTAGACTGTGTTGAAGGCCGTACTTGCTGAGTTCACCAGGCGGTAGATCAGTTTCTGACTCAATCAAACTGACATTCGGCTCAGGGTCTTTCAGGACAACATGCATGACTCGGCTGCTCCCTGGAACACTATCCACTAGAATTGTCCTGAGAAGAGGGTGTTTCTTGACAACTGCCCTCCATGCTCTTTCCAACTTAATCAGGTCAAGGTCTGAGGTGTCTTCATTCAGACGGACATGCAACTCAGATGACCGTAGATAGCTTTTGGGGTCTTTGGATTGTGCTAAGAACATGCCTTCTTGGATTGGAGAGCATGGGAAGATGTCTTCAACATCCTCGGGAAGGATGTTTAGTTTGCCCAAAGAAAACTCTTGGAAGTCCTGAATATCATGATATGATTTGAAGGCAAGCGGGAAGTCGCTCAAGGTCCAATGTAGTGACGAATCAAGCAGCTCTATTGCCATTTTTCTCATTGTGGTCTCGTACTCTTCCATCCATCGGAGAACCTGGTTCTGCTTTTGCATGTCTTTATGGAATTCCATTGATACAGAAAGACATCCTCTGTCAATTCTCAAATCAAGTTCAAACATGGCAAATCGCTTCACTTTTAGGCTGGCTGGTGGGTCGTGACCTTCAGGCATCGGTGCCTCTTCTAATAAGCCATCTTTGCGCTCGAGCTGCTGGTAGTGACCGGCGTAGTTGAACATGATCTCGACGGGAAATTCTTTGCTAAACACCCTGGCCCGGGCTTCGTCAGCGAATCGAGACGTGAAGTAAGTCCATCCATTTTTCGGTAAGTGCCTGATGCCATCTTTGGTTTGAGTGATGATTTCCCTGAGAGATATGTGCTGGTTAATGGCGACTTTTACAGGGAATATCGTCGTAAACCATCCAACAGTGGATGACACGTCAATGGAATCATCCCAAGGCTCTCGACCATGACCCTCGGTAAAAACAGGCGGTACCGCGCGGTCAGGGAAAACAAGGTGAAATGCATGGATGAGAGCTGCTATCATCAGTTCGACAGGACGAGTTCCCAGTGCTTTGTTGCAGCCGTCTAGAATCGCGGAGCTAACCGACTCGTCCAGCGCAAATGTCTTCGTTACAACGAAACCCCTGAGATTGGCGTCAGACTCCACACCCCAGTACTCAAGATAGGATTGGGCATTGGCAGGGGCTTCAGCTTCAATTGCAAGATGCGAATTTGTATAATTCGCTTGCATTGAGGTCCAAGTCAAAAAGTCGGTCGACATTGGTGACGTGATAGTCCCATAGCTAAGAAAGTGCTCCAGCTCCTGAAACAAAACTCGCCACGACACCAGATCAATCACCACATGATGGATAGTCCAAAATAAAGTCTGGCGACCCGCAGTTCCCAGCAATGCTGCAGCCACAAGGGGTCCGGCTTCGATGTCCAGTCGCTCGCGGCATCGCGCAATATGGTGGGGAACATCCGCGTGCACACATTCTTCAGAGTGCAAATGGAATGATTGCAAAGCGTCATCCGAAATCCGTTGCTCCCAGGCTCCACTCTGCGACCTTTTGAAGCGAGCTCGCAGGGGGGCATGCCTGCGAACAATGGCCTGAAGAGCTTGATATAGATCCTGGAATGTGATTGGTTTTCGTAGCTTGAAGTAGAAGAATTGATCGAAACAATCGGTTGGGCGAGGTTGGAGTTCAAAATAGAGGCGCTGAATAGGGCTCAATGGGGGCAGGTGATTTCCACTCAGTGCCTCATTCGATTCATTCCGGGGCTTCTTTTGTGAGAGGAGATTCAGATTAGGTGCTGAAATGATTGAAAGCTTAGCTATCGTCTTCTCGCGAAGGATATCGGCAACACGTAGACGCACTGACAACGTGCGCGCCGCAGATGCAACCTGCATGGCCGTGATGGAGTCGCCACCAAGCCCGAGAAAACTATCATCCATTCCAATCATGGAAGAGTCCAAATTCAAGACTTTAGCCCATATAGACTGCATCTTGCGCTCGAAATCTGTCGCTGGCTGTCTCTTCTGGGATTCCGCTTCAGTCCGATTCTTTGCCAGCTGCTTGGTAGAGAAGGATGCGCCAATTTCACGCAGGCGTTTACGATTCATTTTCCCTGTTGCTGTCATTGGCAGCTTTGTGACGGCGAGGAAAGCTGTTGGTACCATGTAGCTCGGCAAATATCGCCCCAGCCCCTCCAAAATAGCGGCGTCGACCGACATAACCTTGGCAGGCATCTCGTCGGTCGATCCCAAATTTTCCCTTGTTTGGATGAATGCTGCCAATTCCGAGCCTGAATTCATCCCTATCGGAGTGATTAGCTCTGCAGCAACCTGCTGGGCCTTTGGAAAAACTTCACGAAGTCGAAACTCGACCTCACCCAGCTCAACTCGCTGGCCACGGATCTTGACCTGGTAGTCCTTCCGGCCGGCGAATGAAAGGCTGCCGTCCTCGTGGTATTGAACCAAGTCGCCAGTTTTGTAGAGCCTCCCCCGCCTTCCCGGTCGGCCTGTTGCACCCGATAGTAGCCAAGCGGGGTTCTCAATAAAAGCCGCCTCAGTCTTCTCTCTGTCATCTAGATATCCTAGCGTGACCGCTGGACCTTCTTGAACCAGTTCTCCGATGCCACCCAGAGGGACTAGTTTGTCATGGTTGTCAGGATCCACGACCCATGTCAAAACACCCGCGCCTTTTCCAATACGCGTGGCCTCATCCACGTTCTTTGCGGAATTATTGACAACACTAATTGATGTACATTCGCTTGATCCGTATGCAATTAGGACCCGCACATGTCTCCGCCAAGGAATGACGTGTTTTGGATGAATTTGTTCACCTCCCATGGTGACCGTCTGTATATCGGGAAGCGTCTCAGGCGATAGGGTGGCAGCCAAGGATGGAGTGATGAACATGTGCGTTGCCTTGAGTGATGCCAGACTGCGTGCTAAGTGGTTCATTCTATCATCGTCGCTGGGGATGCAGAGACAAGCACCCGCCACCGCAGCCGTAAAAAAGTTATTGAAAGCAGCACCAAAGCTGTAAGAAGCAAAGTCGTATATCCTAGAGTTAGCCGTCTCGCCAAAAGCTTTCACGTGATGGGGAACAGTCGACATGACATTTTGGTGAGTAGCAAGGACACCTTTAGGCGTGCCTGTGCTCCCAGATGTAAAAATAGCATAGGCGACATCAGAAGGTTGCACGTTGCTCAGCCTCCAGGCTTTTGGGTTGTCTTTCCACAATTTCCCAACATAGTCATTATCCAGTGTTACCATTTTTGGACACAATCGAGAGCTAAGCTCTTCATTCTGTGGGGACGAGATGATGACCTTGGTCTTGACTTGTTCAACAATGGAGGCTAGACGTTGCATTGGGAGATGCGGGTCTAACAGGACAAAAGCTCCACCTGCTTTGAGGATGCTGAACATCACCACTGGTGTCCACATCGACTTTTCGAAGCAAAGCGGAACAAACATGCCAGGAGCAACACCATGCTCACAAAGTCGTCCAGCCAAGTTCGTAGTTAGCCGGTCCAATTGTCCCCATGTCAACTCCCCATCCCACGCACAGACAGCTGGTGCGTCAGGCTGGGAAGCGGCGTGGTCTCCGACCAAGTCGTGAATGCAGCGATCAACTGTCGGTGGCACGACACAGTTCCATGCCCATATTTGATCTACCTCTTGGGGAGTAAGCATATCGAGCTGACTTAAAGTCGCGTCGCAATGTGCTTGCCCGAGCTGCTGCATCACGAACTCGGTCCGATCTAGCAGTTTTTCCACTAACCAGGGTTGGATGAGCCTCGGGTCATAGTGAGCTGCGGCCGTCATCTTGCCCTTTTGTAGCTGAATTTCCAGGATGAGGCCGTAAGTATTGATCTTCTGTTGCTGGTAATCTTTCTCCCAATTGCCGAAAGCACATTGAATGTCATTGGTCTCTTGAGGTTGAATGACAAGGAGCGTTTGGAACATGCATGCTTGCTGGCTGTCCGCGTTAATTTTGGCGATTCGATGAAGTCCCATCTGTTCAAACGGGATCATTTCCACTGATTGCTGTTGCAATTCTTTTAAATAGCCAGAAACCTTCTGATTTCTATCTACCCTTACGCGGAATGGGATAGTTGCGATGGTTGGGCCTGGCATCGTGTCCATGCTAGCAACCGGCGCATTTCTTCCCGAGACTGTGACGCCGAAAACAATATCGCTAGAGTTGGTCATGGCGCTGGTAACCAGAGCCCATGACGCGCGAATCATGTTAGATGCCGTGATATCCGTGGAACAACTTTGGTGCTGTGTGAGAGACCGCTGAATCATGCGGTTTGCCAGAGGCTGCTGTACCAATGGCGTGAGGGCTGGGAATTGAGGACATTGGCAATCTTCTAGCGATCGCTTCCAAAAGTCGGCCAGTTTCCAATCGGCGCCATTTTCCAGATACTGAATAAATGATTGGAACTGGGGTCCTTGATCAAGTTTAAGCCCCTGATAGACACGGTTCACCTGGTCAATAATGAGGGGCATGGACCAGCCATCGTAAAGCGCGTGATGGATAGTCCAAACAAACCACCTAGGGATATTATTCTTGTCCACCACAAGCGCATAGCGAGTGAGTGATTGTCCAATTTCCATGCGCGTTTCGCCATCGTCTTTACAATACTCCTCCAAGGACATAGCCTTCTCGATCCAGTCAATTTGCTCATTTAGAACCACCTGAAGTAGCCCTAAATCATTGTGTTGGACTATTCTTGTCCGCAAAATATCATTCAATTCGGCCACTCTTTCCCATGCATGCCGAAATCTTTCTATATCAACCGAGGGAGACAGTTGCAGTTTTGCTTGCGTGATATAGTCTCCCGATTGCTTTGAACTGAGCGACATGAAACCTTCCTGAAGAGGCGTGCACGGGAGCGCATCCTGGATCCTGCTAGGCTCAATTTGGTATAGGGTAGAAATCTCTTCAAGAAGTGCTGGGATTGCAACTTTGTTTCTCAATAGCGTAAACGGCGGAACAGAGTCTGCAGAACCATCTTGTAACGGAACGCTGTCCTGTGCCACTTCCTCTAAGGATGGGCGACGAAACATGTTGGCCACAGACAGCTCAAGGCCCATCTTGCGAGCTTCGCCAACAACCTTCATGGCAGCAATAGAATCACCACCAAGCCGTAGGAAGCTATCGTCAAGTCCGACGGTGGCAGCATCTACGCCAAGCACCTTGACCCATATGCTATGCATTCGCTTCTCCATCTCTGTTTGCGGCACTCGTTTTGGACCGTTTGCGGCGGTTTGCATCTCGGCCAGTTGTTGGACAGAGAATGAAGCACCCAGCTGCCGCAGTGCTCTGCGATCAATCTTACCAGATGGAGTCACGGGAATCTCTTTGATGGCGCAAAATATGGATGGCACCATGTAGGCAGGCAGGAATTCTGCCAGCTTTTGACCAACCCCAGCAGGGAGACCGAATATCGTAGCTTCACTTGAGCTATCGCTGGTTGATTCGGCCACATTTTGCCGAAGCCGAATGAAGGCAGTCAGTAAAGGACTTGCATTGTCCCCTATCGGCACAATTACTTCTGCCACAACCTGCACAGCATCTGGGAAACACTTTTGAGTCCAATGCTCAACCTCGCCCAGTTCCACTCGATTCCCGCGGACTTTGACTTGAGTATCTTTCCTGCCCAAAAATGACAGGCTACCATCTTCATTGTACCGGACCAGATCGCCTGTCTTATAAACTGTCCCGGAGCGGCCTATTTGGTGTGGAGAACCTTGAATCAACCAGGCTGGGTCGGTAATGTACGCAGCTGCCGTTTTCTCTGCTTCGCCCAAATACCCTTGACCAACCAGAGGGCCTTCAAGTACAAGTTCGCCAGTAGAACCAAGGGCAGCCAGCGAGTTATGATCTTCAGGATCCACAATCCACGTAACTTGCCCGAGGCCTTTTCCTATCCGAGTAGCACTCTTTGCTGTGGTTGCAGTGCTATTGATGGTGCTAGCTGTGGTGCATTCTGAAGGGCCATAGGCGTTGACGAAATGTACCTTGCCCCACCAAGGCGCGATATCGCTCGTGTGCAATGCCTCACCAATGAGAACAAGGGACCTCAAGCTAGGAACGCTTTTTGGTGATATTTGACGAGCAACTGATGGTGTGAGATACGCAAAATCTGCGCCGAACGACTCAATACTTTCGGCAAGCCTATCTCTTCTGTCTTGGTCTTTAGGAACACAGAGACAGGCTCCAAGGCTGAGTGCAGAGAAAGCATTGAAGATGCTAACATCAAAACTGTACGCAGAAAAGTCATAAATCTTGGACTCTGCTGTAAGCCCTAGGTTCTGAGTTTGGTAGGTGAGTGCTGAGGCCAGGTTTCGATGAGTGATCATGGTTCCCTTTGGTGTGCCAGTGCTACCTGATGTAAACACGACATACATCAGAGACGCGGGATTATTATGGTATGGGATTTTGCGCATTCCTTCAGTTAAGTCGTCAAATAGTTTGGTGCTAACGGTAATCACCTTTTGCGCCAATCGTGATGCGAGGGACTGGCATGGCGCTGAACCAAGAATGAGTTGTGCTTTCACCTTTTGAACAATGCAGTAGAGACGGTGCTCGGGGAGGGACGGGTCAAGTAGTACGAACGCTGCGCCTGCCTTCAATACACCAAGCATAGCAACTGTTGCCCACATCGACTTTTCAAAACACAGAGGCACAATAGAGCCAGTGGCAACCCCGGAATCAATAACTCGGCTAGCCAAGTGACCAGCAAGTCGATTGAGCTCACTATAGGTCAGGTTACCGTCCCATGCTCGAACTGCCAATCCTTGGGGTTGGCGTTTGGCTTGTTCCTCAAATATTTCGTGTGCAAGTCGATCCACCGGAACGGGACTTTCTTTGTTCCATTCCCAGATCTGCTCAAGGCCTGCGGCGCTCAGTCTCTCGATCTGAGAAATTCTTGTGCCTGGGCCAGCCTTTTCAAGCTGTCGAACAACATGCTCCAGTCGATCGAGCAAAGTTTTGACAATCCAACGTTCAATTGCACGGGGATCAAATCTAGCCACAACTTCGTATTGATTGCTGTCACACTTGATATGAAGTTCAAGGGTGTGATTATTTCCCCCCTGGTAGGCAGTCTGAAGATCAGTGCCCCTTGATTGGATCTTGAGCACCGTTTGGAATTTGCATGCTGGCTTACATTCAGGGCTTATCTCGGCAATTTCATCCAGATGACTGGGCCTGAACGAAATCATGTCCGTCGCAAGTTTACTGACGGTGTTTATGTAATCCAGTAGTCTTTGGTCAGGAGACGTATCAATGCGCATGGGAAGGATTGCATCAGCGGGCTGCATTAGTGTGCTGTCATTCTGCAACGGAACGGCCCCTGTGGGCGCCAAAACACCAAATACAATGTCCTCGGTGGTCGTCTGTTGACTCACAACCAGCGCCCAGGCAGCGTATATTAGAGTAGATGGGGTAACGTCTCTCGCCTCATTAGGACGTCTAGGAAATTTGAATTCCAACATCTCATCCCTGGAAACGTGCGGCAGAGAAGGGGGCAAGGCGGGAAACGGCCTACTTTCGTAGTCTGATAGGAGCTTTTGCCAGTAGCCCGCCAATGTAGACATAGATATGCCCTTGCCTGACATTTCGGGTTCGTTGGAAACCATTTCTAGTATTGCTAATGTTTCTTGACGATTGAGAGGAGTGCTTGGGTTGTTCCTTGCACGACTGCGTGATTATGTTAGTACGGGGCCGCGATAGTGAAAAGTAAAAAGGTTATCATACCTGCCAATCTACAGGAAACCTGGGTTTTGAATAAATCCTTCCTAGGTATACTCTAGGTCCCGATTAAATGAACTCTGAAATGTTAGGATTTATTGCTGAATGGTTGGCGATGGAGAGCTTTTGGAAGGCTTGGGTAACAGCTACATTTATTCACATATTAACGGACTCTCACGCCATCGTATTCTTGCATCCTCCCTAGACTTTGGAATTCCGAACACAAACCACCGAAATCCTCTTAGCTCCCCATCGATGTCTAGGATACAAACAGCGGGTCTTGATAACGGATTGAGGCACATTCCCGGCCTTGCCGCCTTCAGCCAGCGCTGAGTCCCACAGCCGAACAATCATTTGTTCTAGTAGCACGTTATTATCGACTCTTTACTATCAAATATGAGATCATAGTACTGATTGCTTGACACTGTGCTGATGATCTCATCCATACCACCACTTTGCATCGAAGAACAGCCAGTCATAGAGCTCAGTATACTCCACCTCTATAACAACCGGTCCGTTTGCGGAACCAGTCTATGAACATGTCCCACTATCTAGCCGTTGATCAGAATTTAGAGATGTCATGTGCACTTTGCAAGCAATCTTGCATTGCCGGAAGTCATCACCTAGCCTCAACAGGCACTCTCGAACCTGTCCAAAATCCCATAGCCTGTTCATCTTCTCGCTGCATAAATTAATTTTCTTCCTTTATTTATTTGCAAAAGCTGCCCATAGGCGACCATGTATTTAAATAAAACTCGATGAATTTGTAAATCCAAGGCAAATTATCAGAGCCTTGCATTCAAATGCGGTACCTTTAGGTAATAGTATGCCGACTTTATCCGTGGAATTCGGCACATTATCCCAGGGAAACAATACCCATTGAAATAGCGGTGATTTAGCTATCCAAAACATTCCCATCACTCCAGGTGTACATGGTATGGTCAACCAACCACCAGTGCAGGCGAACCTTGCGGTACTAACCTTATTTTGTTGCGTTGCAGCCTTTTGCAGCCCAGTCTTTAGCTCCAAATCTGGTAAGTATTTTGCCTATCAACATTCCTCTCGGGATTTTTGAGCAACCCGACCCCGGCAAGCTCTTTACCCACAAGAAGTATGATCGAAGGGCTTGCCGCACTCTGACCCCAGTGCTTCTCGGTTCAGCAGACTCCCTTGCTTCGTCTCACAATTCCTAGGTAGCTCCTACAAACCCCACCTTTTGATGGAGCATAAGTTCCGTTTGATTCAGATTGACCGGCAATAAACACACCCGGTTACTTCCTCAGGGCGGAAATTGGAATTTTTTGTGCGCAAGCACTGATTTTCAATTCTGATCGACACAACTTTCGAGACAACGGAAGGAAGCAACCGACACAACACCGGCGGGCTAAAGAAGAGGCTAAGACGGCTTCGTCCAGTACACTTTTAGCAGGATCCCCCTCCTTCTACGCTACAACACGAAAAAAAGAGCAATCATCCAAATCAGACGTCGAAGCTTTCTACTTCACATGTTAGCAGCTCAAGTGACATGTCGAAACCAGCCCTTGATAAACTTGTTCGATTACCCGAATCTCTCCGGGATTCCTTGTCACGGACAAAAGTAAACTATCGTCGACTTGGTGGACTTTGTGGCCTGCGCGTATCTAATCCCATCTTGGGCGGAGCCCATCTGGGCTCTTCTAAATGGATGCCCTGGGTATTAGATGAGGATAAGGTCAGTATCTGCCATTTTTTCCAACACATGGGACTAAAATAATTACCACATTTGCAGGCGCTTCCACTTCTGAAGGCTGCCTACGATCGCGGAGTCAATACAGTACGTCAATCATTTGTTTCTTGAGCAAGCTCTAATTTTGACAAGTGGGACACTGCCGATGCATATTCCAACGGCGAATCCGAACGACTAATTGCTAAAGCCCTTAAAAAATACAACATCCCTCGCAGGAAAGTGGTGCTAATGACAAAATGCTACCGGGTTGTGTGCGACTCGGAGCGTTATGATCCTGGCTCCGGCGTAATTATGCAGCAAGAAGCAGCCGATAAAAGCAAAGACTATGTCAACCAGTGGGGTAGGTACACCGTATCTACTGCAGTGGCTCAATATGAATGACTATCCTCCAGGGTTATCGCGAGCGGCTATTTTCCACGCGGTTGAGGCCTCTCTGGAAAGGCTTAACACGCAGTATATCGATCTTTTCCAAATCCATCGCTTTGATCCCACAGTTCCTCCAGAGGAAACCATGTCTGCACTTCATGACGTGGTCAAATCTGGTGCAGTGCGATATATTGGAGCAAGTTCCATGTGGACATATCAGTTCGCCATGCTCCAGCATATCGCAGAGGCAAACGGATGGACCAAATTTGTGTCTATGCAAAATCATTACAACCTCATCTATCGTGAAGAAGAGCGGGAAATGCTACGGTATTGCAATGCCACCGGCGTTGGAGTAATTCCGGTATGAATGCCTTACCAAGCCCGCCTATCCAAGGCTATCGAATTTGAGCTGACCAACCTGAGCAGTGGGGCCCTCTTGCATCTGGCAGGATAGCACGCCCGCCAAAGCAACACACATCGTCGATACGAGCTTCTGGAGAAGCCAGCGGTGGGTTCTACGTGGGGGATGAGGGCCATTCCAAGCAGATTATCGAGAGAATTCACGACGTTGCCCTGAAGCGGGGTTGGCCAATGAGTCATGTTGCTCTAGCATGGCTGAATCAAAGGGTCACAGCACCTATCATCGGGTTCAGTACTGCAGAGCGTATCGATGAGGCTGTTGAGGCAACCGGGAAAGTGTTAACGGATGAAGAAGAGCGTTATTTGGAGGAGTTATACATTCCTCGAGTAGTCTTGGGTCATTCCTGATTCCGTTAGCGGACAAGAGACATTAGGAAAGGAGATGTCTAGAAAATAGGAGAGAATCTCTCGCACAAATACACAGTGGCTGGTGGCTTGTATTGGGTAGCGGACGGAACGGTCCGAATTCAAGAATGGCACGCATTTCATAGTAATTCTGTTCCCACCCCCACGGTCCCCACATGTACTTGCTTGTCCGGTTATCAATCTGCCCATATGTCTCGCCGAAGCACTCCGGCAAGTTGCCCGATTTTAAGAGCGATTGAACCTATCATCCTCGCTAATGACAGTTGAGACATCTCACTTGACGTCATGATACACGGGATCTTCAATTTGTCAAGTCAGCATTCCAATGCTCAGTTTGCCAAGCCGCCGAGACCTGTCTGACAGAAATTTGCGCGCGCTCAGACGGCCAACTAGATTACGGACAAAAACCCCCATCCCTTCATCATTGAATAAGGGAATTTTGAGCTTGATTGTCTTCTGGTCTGAGAAGCAAGTTCCCAGGAGAACGAAACCGACTGCCCAAGATGTCCAGCCAGTCCAAATTACGCGAGGGCACATTTTCAGAATTGCAGAAGGATCCAGGTCAGGCAACCGCAGATGAGCTAATGGATAACGATGCAAGGACATACGAGAAGAGCAAGGGCGCAATCAATCCATCCAATCATGACAACAACAACCCATTCAAAGGTCTAACCGAAGAGGAGGTTGCCATCATCCGGCGCCAGGTCTTCACGCCAAATATCAATGTCGGCATCTCGATGCTCTACCGGTACGCATCGGTGACCGACTTGGCAATTGTGCTCACATCCTGCCTAATGTCCATTATTAGCGGCGCCACCTTGCCGCTAATGACGGTCATCTTTGGTGGACTGCAAGCCACATTCGAAGGCTACTATCAAGACAAAATATCTCATCATCAGTTCAATCGGCAGCTTGGCGAAAAAGTCCTCTATTTTGTTTACTTGGGAATCAGCAGTTTTGTTGCTAACTATGTATCAACTGTTGGTTTCATTTGTCAGTGCAGCACCAACTAAGCAACAGCTTCCGTTCACTAACACACCCAGATACCGGGGAACACATATCATCCAAAATACGCGAACGTTATCTCGAACATTGCCTGCGTCAGAATATCGGCTTTTTCGACAATGTCGGTACCGGTGAAGTGATTACGCGTATCACCTCCGACACGAATCTCATTCAAGAGGGAATATCACAAAAGGTAGGGATGACGTTGGCCGCCATCTCTACATTCATCGCGGCCTTTGTTATTGGATTCATCACGTACTGGAAGCTCACATTGATCCTTACCTCGGTCGTGGTATCCCTCGTCCTTTACATGTCAATCACCGGCATGTTGACCATCAAGTATACGAAAGGTTCGCTCGACGCCTATGCTCCTGGAGGAGGTCTTATCAACGAGGTTGTCAGATCGATTCGCACAGCTATTGCGTTTGGAACCCAGGACAGGTTTGCTGACCAGTACAACAAACATCTTTGTAATGCCGAACGTTTCGGCTTTGTGGCCAAATGTACCACAGGCTTGCTGATAGCTGGCACAATGGCGATAGTCACCCTAGGATATGCGCTAGCCTTTTGGCTAGGTGGTAAGTACGTCATTTATGATGGTGTGCCGTTTGAGAAGATCCTTGTCACAGTGATGTCTATCATCATTGGGGCGTTCAGCATTGGAAATATCGCGCCGAATGCGCAAGCATTCACATCGGGATTGGCTGCTGCTAGCAAAGTCTACAGCACTATTGATCGCAGGTCGCCGTTGGATCCCTTTTCCACAAGCGGAAAGAATCTTAAAGAGGTTCATGGTTCCATTCGACTAGAAAACGTGAAACATATCTACCCCTCTCGACCAGAGGTAGTCATTATGGATAACCTCAATCTCGAGATTCCGGCTGGTAAAACAACAGCTCTTGTTGGAGCATCGGGTTCTGGGAAAAGCACCATTGTTGGCATTATTGAGAGATTTTATGAGCCTGTGCGTGGTTCCATATATCTTGACGGCCATGACATTCAAACTCTCAACTTGAAATGGCTACGGCAGCAGATTTCTTTGGTCAGCCAAGAACCTACTTTGTTTGCTACCACCATCTACGAAAATATCCGGTATGGATTGATTGGAACGGAGGATGAGGAAAAAGAAGAGAAATTCCAAAAGGAGCTCGTTGTGCAAGCAGCCAAGAAGGCAAACGCTCATGACTTCATTTCAGAGCTCCCGGAGGGATATCAGACCAACGTTGGCGATCGCGGATTCTTAATGTCTGGCGGGCAGAAACAGCGCATCGCCATAGCTAGAGCGATTATTTCAAATCCCCGAAGTAATTCCTATCCAAAATCCGCATTGCTACAAGCGCTAACATTTCAAACAGTTCTTCTTTTAGACGAGGCAACATCAGCTCTCGACACCAAGTCAGAGGGTGTAGTTCAAGCCGCTCTGGATGCGGCTTCGGAAGGGCGAACTACTATCGTCATTGCGCACAGGCTCTCCACCGTCAAAAACGCACACAATATTGTCGTCATGAATCGTGGACAGGTAGTAGAGCAGGGTACCCACCACGAGTTGCTCCAGAAGCAAGGGGCATACTCAGAACTTGTCGCGGCCCAAAATATTGACGAATCAGGGGATCCAGAAGTGCCGTCAGATGAAGCAACCGAGTGCGCGACCGATCCAATTCACACGTATCAGTCAGACTACACGAGAAGTCGTCCCGATGAAGAGTTGAGGCGTATATCGACGTGTGCTACAGTGTCTGGTATGGGCCAGCCAGAGATTGACCAGGAGCCTCAAGCTCATTTTTGGCATTTGACCAAGCTGATTGCATCATTTAACAAGAATGAAAAGGGTTTGATGACAGGTGGCCTGATATTTTCGGTTCTGGCTGGATTTGTCACCCCTGTTCAAACCGTCTTCCTCGCCAAAGCCATCACTACACTGTCGACGACGTTGACCGATGCAAATCGTGATTCTGTCAAGAAAGACTCCGACTTCTGGGCAGCAATGTACGTTATGCTAGCTGGGGCCTCATTTATCACAAACGCAGCCCACGGTGTCTTGTTTGCGAAATGTTCTGAGCGACTGATCCGTCGCGCTCGGTTGTCTGCTTTCCGCTCCATTCTCCGTCAAGACATTTCCTTTTTCGATCTAGATAAAAATACCAGCGGCTCCATGACCTCGTTTCTTTCTACCAGTATAAATAACCTGGCTGGGCTCAGTGGTGTCACTCTTGGGAATATGCTCATGGTCCTCACGACCATCGTAACCGGCCTGTGTGTGGGAATTTCCCTGGGCTGGAAGCTGGCGCTTGTCTGCACAGCGACCGTCCCGCTTCTAGTTGGTTGCGGCTTCTACAGGCTATCAATGATTTCTCATTTCGAACGTCGCTCCCAGCAAGCCTATTTAAAATCGGCAAGCTACGCATCCGAAGCCATCTCAGCCATTCGAACAGTCATTACCCTTACTCGTGAGAGGGATGTGCTATCAAATTACCGCCGTTCGTTGGAGATGCAGCAAAGCAAAAGTCTGCAGTCCATACTCAAGTCTAGCTTTGTCTTTGCACTGTCAGAGGCCTTGACATTTTTCATCATGGCCTTGTGCTTTTGGTACGGTGGCACCTTGCTCGCTGAGCGGGAGTATACAATATTCCAATTCTTTGTTTGCTTTGGTTCGGTATTCTTTAGCGCACAGTCAGCTGGCAGTTTGTTCTCATACTCCAGCAGCATCGGCAAAGCCTATTCTGCTGCTCAAGAACTCAAAACTCTCATGGACAACAAACCAGTCGTGGATGTGTGGTCTCAGGCTGGCGAAAGGATTGAACAGGTCCAGGGTCACATCGAATTTCGTGACGTACACTTTCGTTATCCGACACGTTCAGAACACCCTGTTTTGACAGGGATCAACCTAGAAGTTCGACCAGGTCAGCATGCCGCGCTTGTTGGTGCTTCTGGCTGCGGGAAAAGCACAAGTATCCAGCTTCTTGAGAGGTTTTATAACCCAACCAGAGGAGGCATTTTGCTTGACGAAAAGCCAATTGACACGCTGAACATTAATGATTATCGCGGGCAGATTGCCCTTGTCAGTCAGGAACCAACTCTTTATCCGGGTACAATCCGAGAAAACATTTCCCTGGGGTCCCCAGACGAAAAGGTGTCTGACGAGCGAATCAATCAGGCATGCATTGATGCCAACATCCACGACTTCATCATTTCGTTGCCCAGCGGCCTCGACACGATCGTAGGCAGTCAGGGAGGACTTTTGTCCGGGGGGCAGAAACAGCGAATTGCAATCGCTCGTGCTCTTATCCGTAATCCTAAAATCTTGCTATTAGATGAGGCTACGTCTGCTCTGGATTCTGAGTCCGAGGTTGTGGTGCAGGCAGCATTGGACAAGGCGGCAAAAGGCCGTACTACTATCTCTGTGGCCCATCGTCTCAGCTCAATCCAAAACGCTGATGTGATTTTTGTCTTTAACCAAGGTCAGATAGTTGAGAGGGGTACACACAAACAATTAATTCAAAGAAACGGTTTCTACGCTCAGCTAGTTAATAGGCAGAAATTAGAAGATGAGATGTAAGAGAGAGATAATAATAATTTTTAACTAACTTTTAATTTATATCTTGATTCCTTTACCCAAGAACTAAAGATATCTTCTTAAGATCCAACTTCTCCCATTCTTCAGCTCTCACTTCACCACTTGCGAGGCGATAAGCAATCTTATCCTTCCACTGTACCCAGAGTACAAGAATTACATCCATTCTATTTAGTGACAAGTCATATCTTTCCTTCTCCTTAGACCATGTCTTGGAGTATCTCCGAATTTTACAAATAGCTACTATGTCAGCCACAAATCCTATATTGATTTCAGCTACTGATTTAGGGAAATCAGCAAGATATTTCTTATTGTGCAAATGGAGAGAGCCAATATCTTTCCCGTACTAAGTACAAAGCCGCACGATATTTTCTTGGTTATTTTGGTATCCCGATAATTGCGCTTTGCTAGTCTCACAGAAGAGATAAGTAGTGTGTTCAGGCACGAAAGGTGGTGTAGATTCATCAATTTACGGGACTGGAAAAGGATAATACCACGCTTCATTGTCCTTGTCGGGGTCAGGCATCGCTACATGCTTGATAATATACTTTTCGCATCCATCAGGGTAAAGATGTGGCTCTCCACGGAATGTGCTGGTTGTGGGAGCGTTGTGGCGCGTCCAGCCTGAGGGCATCGCCTTGGTAAAGTCCTTGTAGCTGTCGCAATTCTCAAACCAAGTCGACCTAATCTTTCGCCTCTTCGAAGGTAGATCGGTTGGAGAGTGGCTAGTATACCACGTTGTAATAGGAATCGTTTCCTCAATTCAGTCCTGACGGTAATTGATCCAAACCGCTTCATTGTATCCAACTGATACCAAAACATTCCAACCCACCCATGACCATGAGGGGAGATCGCATGATGTCAATTGGCTCTCTGTGGGTCTGTATGACTGAATGCAGCGTCGAAGGTTTATGTGAGACCAATGTGGTTGCCAGCCAAGTCCACGCTCAAAGAACATTTCTGGGATTCCATACAAAAGTCCTCTCGACTGACAATTGAAAAAAGGCCTGATATTCCAGGAAGAGCGTCTTCATCGTATCGTAGGTCTTTGGAATGGTACGTAGAGATGACGTGACCAAGAGATCCGGTGTCGGGGAATCCAGCCAACATAACGCCAAACCTAGGGTCAATGTACATATCGACTTAGGCGTCTTTTGAGAGCGGTGTGACGACACAAATTCAGTGAGTCAGAGTCACAGAAATATTTAATTGGGTGTGCTTATCTGCAAAGTGCACATCTTGTCGAGGAATGTTTCATCCCCGCCTTAACGATAAGTCTAGGCAGTTGCTTCTTAACGATGTAGCATGGAAAGTATTTGCGACGAAATTTTCGGTGAGATTTTGTTGCACAGCAGAGTAATCGGATGTAATAAGAACCTGCAAGAAAGTCTCTCGCCCTGAAATACATATTTTAGACGGATAGAGAATGTCTGTACTGGGAAGCTGTGCCCTTCGCCTTCCCCCCTGCGCCTGCAGCTTATGGGCTGAGCATATGCGGCTTATACCTGTGGTTACATCTATACATGCTGCTGCCTGATATTGGGTGACACGTGTGCTGTGAGTATTACTGATATGCGGGGTAAGGGTATCGATTATTGCTGATTAAAGCTTGTATAATCTATTAAGTCTAACTGTGATTAATAACTACTTTTGACTAGTATAAGTTATAATACTTTTAATATAATTTATTTACATTTAATTATTCAATTTAACTAATTTAACTATTACTAATTTAATAATACCTTTCTTTAATTAATAAAGAAATTATATTAATATATAATTTAAAAACTAAACTTATCTTATTTGAATCTCTTGAATACTACTTACACCTACAGAATGTACTTTAGCTTGAAGACTCCCTTCATACATAATACTAGCTGATTCAGTATTAATTTCATTATCATGTAGCCTCTCAATTAGCACACGGTTAATATGACTTATCCTTTGTTGAACTCCACTATAAGAACTTCCGGGCAGTTGTAAAGCAGCAGCTCCTGCAATAAACTGACCAGCTTTCAAATTGGATGCCCACTGAGTTGGCATATAAATTATGTCAAACTCGTGGCATTCTGGATATGTTGGCCAGGTATCAACGCAATATACTCTGAGCAACCCAGGTTCGTTCCATATTTTCATGTTACTGACAGTCTCTGATTTCACCCAGACATGAAATATGCTGCCATGATTACCTGCACTACCTTTCAAAACTCTATCCATGTTGATGACCATGTATGTGCCAAAGAGACCCTCGTCTGTGCACTTCGAAGTTGGTCCCTGGTACTTTGTGTCTAAGGTTGTCGAAGATGGATGCATCATCGTTTTTGGAGCCCATCCAAAACCTGACAGAGTCAATTTTGGACATGTGAGAAACGGGATATCATCAGGTAAGTCTCCCAGCATAATCCAGAATCTTTTCACTCGATCCTCTCCCTTGACTGTGCCGAGGCTACCTGTATCAAGGTTAAGCATTCCAGATACCGACAAAAACTCTTCACTAGGTACATTAGTGAGCCTGTACCTGAAAGCCCTGTATATATGCCCAATATTGAGACGTTTCTGGGTTGTTCGTAGACGGTAGAGCTGTGCCGCTAAGCTCTGCCAAACAATACTGACAGTTCTTCTCATAGACGGCGAGGTCGTTACCGAATATATATGGAAGTCACCATTTCTTAGAGCAAATATGAGCTGCTTTGCAAGAACAGCTTCCTCGTATGTCCACATTCTCTGCATCCATGCTGACATATAGATATGCGTATAAAGCTCTTCGGTGGATGTATCCTTGGTGCATTGCTCAATAGTCCTATCCATGACAAGTACCGTCGCCGCATTTTGGTAGACGTCTCTAATTGAGACAAGTGCTTTTTTGTAGTAGATATCGTCGCCCACCATACCCCTGCTCGGTATACAAATCGCATCAAGCCAGAACCAAACAGGATCATTCCTCTTGTAGGATTTGCATAGATTGAATACTCGATGGACCTGACATTCGTTCAGACCTTGCTCAGTAGCACCGCCAATTCCGTCAGCCCAGACGTGTGACAAAGCAATGTAATCTCCTGCCGTTTCTCTTGATTGCTCCTTTACAATAAGCTTTGAGTCGTGTAGAGACACGACAGGAATCTTATCTTTAGTCAATATCTTCACCACTGTGTCCAAGCGAATTTTCAGTTTCGAGCAGCTCCTGGTGCCACAACAGTGCGCTTGCTCGTAAGTGTTGGCATCGATGTCATTTCTCGAGCATTTGTTTGGAGAACATCCACCATGTCCTTCCGGGCTTTGCCTGAAGCCCCAGCCACAAATCCAATCGATTGTTGAGTGGTTAATGGTATCTTCTAGCATTCCTATTTGGAAGGGGCATCATCCCAATTCGCCTAGCTTATTCCGTCGTTTTTCTCGTTGGCTGTTCGGATATTGCCAAGTTAGGGAGCCAATGGTTGGATAGTCGATCAAGACGAAACGCCTGAACTCCTCGATGAGTTCTCCAAGCCTAACTATGGCAGAGACTGTTGGCTCCATCTCATCCATGAAGCCTGGATACGAACTCTGAATCTTTGGTCTAAATTTTGAATGGCCCCAATGTACGAGCCTTGAGGTCCATATATTCACAAACTGAATGTCGGTTTCTATCTTTCTGTTTCTTTCTTCTTTTCCTTCTCGCTGGAGTCTAATCTTAAATGCAGTGGCTTGCAGGCAGAAGTGCAAGTTCCGGGTGTACAAATAGTCCTTTCCATCTGTATTCTTTCGAACAAGGTATGATGTGTGGATTTTCTTTCCAACGACGCTTTCAATGAAGCCGAAGAATAGCCATGACTGCAAAAATGAAGCGACCCGTTTTCCCACCTCGCAGTTGGACAGGTTAGCAAAATCTGGATGAGAACGTCGAAAGCCACCGTCCCACAGCCGATCGGTGTTGTATAGGACGGTAGTGGGGTATTGTGACAGATCACCAAGCGGGACAGAGTTGTGGTGAAATCCTAACCATCGTGTCATGGGTATATTGAAACTCTCTAAGCTGTTGTGCTGTTGCCAGTCTGTCTCCAATACGGTTGCCTCTGAAGCAGATTTAGTCTCTTGCGAATCAATTTCGGGTTTGAAAAATAGATGCTCCATATCTTTTGATTTATGGGCTTATAAAATACAAATTGTATGGCAGGTGGTCGCTAGTTAGGATCTTGGCACGATCAGCGCGTAATATTAAATATCTTGCACTTTTACTACTTAATGTCTTTCAAGACTTTCCCATTGTCACATTGGTACCTCTGCGCTGAAAACTGATGTAGGCCCTCGGGGTGAGCTTTGATAAGACTATTTTCACGTGTCTTGAGCCTATTGGTTACCAAAGTATTTTGCATGGTGACATCGTATGACTTAGGACGCAGGTCTCCCTTTCGGGTCCGGTCGTATTCTTTTAATGGATCAAATGTTACCCTGTCATGGAACCACGATGGGGTCGTTTGATTATGAGGTCTTCATTAAACTGAAGGTGGATTGATTCCTGTTAATTCTATTGATCAGGGCTGACGCTGACGACCCCTCTTTTCTTGGAAGGGGGTGTGTCGTCAGACCCGGTCATAAAGATATTTCTATATAAGAAATTATGCACATTTGACCCCCTCCGCTGAAGTCGGTACAGGGGTCCGCTCCAACACCCTATCTTCTCAGCTTCCACAAGAGTGACAGAGATAAGCACTACATTAGAGGTGCCATAAGGGAACAAAGTCTTGAATTCTGGCCAAGTTTTCGCAGAATTCATCGCTTTGCAGACTGCATCCGGGAGAATCTGTCAGGCCTCTAGAATGGCTCCAATTATTTTACCCGTAACAATAAAGGCCCGGTCAAATTCATCGAACTATACAGCGCCGGGTACAGTACTTGGGAACCAGTGGACGCACCCGGCCGATGTCTTCTCAATCTTGTTGCTACTAGGAGGGGAAGTTGTCAATAAAGCACTCGCTCAGCTATCTGGCGGACGATTGACCCCAGTGACATTTTCTTTTGGTATTTCTCTCATAGGACTAATCGGTACTTCTGACTGACTATGGAATCTACAAGGCTGGGTATCATATGCCATCACGATGATGTTGGCGAGCGTCGGAGATGCGAAATTGATGCCGGCAGCTTCTGGTGGTGGCTGCTTGGTCGTTACTGCCAAGAATGGATACACTAGAAGTAATGTAAGCTGGGTGATAGGTAGGGTACTACGGGATTATGAATATTGGATGCATCATTCTGTTCGATCACGATTAGAATGGATGATTGATGAGAGGGTACGTTACATGAAGAAAAACACCAAAGCTGGCACAAATATTCCACGACCTGGACAAACAGGGCTCTGCATCTCCATTTACGAGGCCAGTCAGACAAAAGCTGCTGGAGAGCCCATCCATGATTTCATATACTGGAGTGGGCTTGGGGTTGCTGTTGCTCAACTTTTCATTGCCCTCATTCCCTGGCTAAATAAAAAGGACTGGTCTATTTTCGTGATCACGGCATGTGGAACAATCTTCGCCTTTACCACGGGAGGCTTGCGAGGATGGGCATCAGAAAAGTGGGCTTGTCGTCGTGGCTCCTTCAATACTTATATACTCACGGCAGGAAACGGGGCACAACATGCTATCATGATTTTAGGTAATGGGAAAGGGCTCAATTTGGAAGATCTGGCTGCTGCATCTCAGAGGCAATCTCAACCATCCAAATTGGGAACCAGAATCTGCCTGGCGATACTTTCAATTTTATGGATTAGTTTGCTTGTTACAGCGGCTGGCGTTACTGAAAATACCATGTATCTCCTGGCGGTTGGGGGAATAGGAATGCTCCAGAACACGTTGGTTGTTGGCTGGAGAAGAAACCCAAGCGCATTAGGGATTCACCTTGAATTCAAAGAGGTGGTGGGAGAAATGACAGTAATGGATGCATTGTTGGATCTTGAGGCCAAATACGTTGGAGCAGGTAGGAGTCTTCTTTCCATTTTCTTTCCGGGGCAGTTATTGCCGGACGAAGAAATAAAGTGGGAAGTATTAAGGTTGAAGGGTCAACAAGTCGGAAAGCGACCAGAGGGTCTATTCTCAACAAATGTAGAGGAGCTCAAAGCTGAGTCCTGGGTTGCATATGCAAAAAGTTATGAAATTGTAAAATAATAAGATTAGTATGTTATTTAAGTAATAATAATATTTATTATTTTAACTTTTATATTTTTTTTAAATATATATTTAATAAGACTTTATATTTATTAGAATGTTATTTGTTGGAACAACGGTCAGTTGAAGGAATGACCTCACAGGAGGGCCAAAGGGGCCCACAGGATGTGGATAATGTCGATCACGATACCCTCATCCTAATCACATGACTGTTACCCACAACAGCAACACCGTAACCCCACCGTGAGGGGTTGGATATAGG
>KV875273.1:3034-49732 GCA_001879505.1 Calonectria pseudoreteaudii
AAAATATAATTTATTCTATAAAGAATATTAATCTTCACTTTTAACTATTATCAATAGATTAGTTCACAAGTAAATAGAAAGAAGTCTTCTATTTTAACTATCCTCTTTAGAAGAGCTAATCTAGCTCAAATATACCTCTCCTTATCATATTCCGATAGTCTTTATTTCTCCCTACTAAAGGGTTCCCTAGTACTACTATAAGAATAAGAATAAATAATAATAACAAAGATTCTTCTTTCTATAACTCTCTTTATTCCTTTTAACACAAAGACTTAAGTAATAGTCTTCCCACTAGATATAAGAGACCTCTTATTATCAATAGATAAACTATCTGATAATAAGGTATTCTATAGCTCTTATACTTAAGTAATATTTAGCTACTTCTTACTATAAAATATAAACTTAAACTTCTAGTTAAAATCTAGCTTAGAATACCTATAGAAAGTATACTCTAACTTACTATAATTCTAGTAAGTTATCTTAGAGAAATCTTTTCTCTATATACCTCTTAATTCTATAAAACCTAAATTAGTCCTATAAAAAATAAATATAGATTATCTCTACTCTAAACTAATATTAAAGCAACTATATTTATTCTTATTATTAATATTAAAGTTTAACTTCTTATACTATAAGAATTATCTATTATCAATCTTAACAGCTATACTAATATAATTAACAAAAGTAACTAATCAAATCTCTTTATAAAATTCTTCTTAGACTATCTTCTTTAACTTATCAAAGAAAAATAACATAAAAATATCTTATCTCTATAATAGCTTAATAATATATTAAGTAAAAAAAGTACTATAATCAAATACAAAGCCTATTTACTTCAAAGCTTTAATTTACTATTTAACCTTAGATTTCTCATCAATAATACTAAAAGCTTTTCTTAACTCTTCCTCCAAATATATATAATTAATATAGATTTCCACAATACAAAAATCATAATTAAACTTAAACTTATTATTCCAATCATCCATTACTAATCAAAACCAAATTTTAATATTTCCAGAAAGTCTTCCTACTATATACTTAACTTTTACTTCTTTAAAACAAAACAAAATTAAGAAATCAAGAAAATAATCTCTTATTTTAGTAAAGAAGATAAGGAGTTTACAAAAGTCTCTACTAAACTTATTAAAAGGTATAAGTCTTAAGATTTCTCCTAAGTCCTTAGTATAAAGAATAAAAGTACTAAGGTCTTATCAATACTAAAGGAGAGCCTAATTCTATATAAACTATTTATCCCTTAGCTAGTCACATTCTAGTAACATTAGCCCTACTTAGCTAATAAGCTATAGATTAGCTAGTAGAACAATTAGTACATTAAAGAGTTATTAAAGTATCTCCTCTATATCTATAAAGTATTAATTACTTATATTAACATAATATTAGTTTTCTTCTATATAATATTAAGATTTAATAGTAAACTAATATATAATAACTTAAAGATATCTATTCTCTTATTATAATACCTTAAGTTACTTATTATCTCCTTTATTAAAAGATTCGACCTCTCTTATACTCTCATTATCTATAAAGACCCTAAAAGTAAAGGTCTCTTTACTTTTAGGCTAGAAAAGTCCTAATATAGTAGATTAGGATACTATTATAGTAATATTACTTAGAGTCAATACAAGTAATCCTCCAAATAAGAGCTTTTAATATATAATAGTCTAATCCTAAGTTCTACTATCAAAGATAAAAATAAGACTCAGGGAAACCTACAGTTTAAGGTAAATAATAAAGTCTTATAACCTAAACAATAGAAACTACAAAGAACTACTTCTATAAACTAAGTAATAAGATTATATTATTTTAACTATTAGGTAGATATTATAGGTTAGATTAAGTATATTAGGTTCGAACAATATAAGAGATAATAAATAGAAAATATTATATTTAATAATAAATCAATTAATTAAGTAAATAATTAAAAGTAACTAAGTTATATTAAAAGCTAAATTATACTTCTAATAATTATAATTCCTAAAAAGTTTAAATATATAGATTCTATTAAGGTAATACTAAGAGTAAAAGTAAGAGCTTTTTAAACCTAGTAATTATAATAATCATAGTAATCACTTTAGTATTAAGTAGTGATCATAATCATAGCTACTTTAGTCAGTAGGTCATATGATATGGATATCTATAGCTAACCCTATACCAGTGCTAGCAGGCTGGCTTCCGAGTAGGTTAGCCTTAGACCAGATCATAACAGTAGATCTAAAAAGAGTGTTTTCTAGAGAGAGGTTTAAACGGTCTTAGCAGAGGTTGCTGTATAGGTTATCAGGAGGGTAGAAATAATAAATGCTTTTATTATTATTAATATAATTATTAATAAGGTTAAAGCTTTTGTTAAGAGTATATTCTCTAAATGTTTTTTAACTTAAGAGAGGTATTTTTATAGCTATATATTAAAGTAGTCTAATTTAGTAGTAAAAGAGATACCGAACTTATAGCTATAGAGTTCTAAAGCTTACTTATAACTATTGTAATTAACCTTTCTCTGATAGGTTTTATATATAAAACAATAAGTATAGGTACTATCTTTAGAGTTTGACTTGTTATCAGTGATTTTAACTTGAAAGGGTCCTTAGTTATAATGGGTAAGGTCGGTACTAGGCTAGTCTCTAGGTATATTTTGCTTTAATGATGTATGTAGGTGTCTGTGTAAATGTGGGAGTAATGTTATAAGGAAATGTTCTAGTAATTTTATTAGGAGAGATATAAGTGTTTGTTATTATGTGTGGTATATTAATAGTCCTGATAGCTGGTTACATTAGGTAGCTACTTTGACCTATTTTTATATACACACTTTTAGGGACTTATATATTATTGTTTACTTATTTTTTTTTTTTTTTATCCTAGTATTACAATAAGTAATTCACTATAGTTCCTCCAGTTATAAAGTATATATTTCGGGTAATAAAGATTATTTAGTTATACTAAATATACTAATTTGTTTCTTAGATATAGGTTCTTTAAAACTTTTATAATTAAATAAATTCTCTCTTTAGTTAAGTAAATGTACTACTAAAGTAAAGATAATAGTCTATTAATAGCTCTATTCTTTAGATAAAATCAAATAATTATATAGTGTTTATAAGAGCGAGAGTAGTTATATATAAGAGGAACAGTACCTTTTATACTTTTAGTTAAGAGTGGGTAATCTATTGGGTTATTTTATTCATTATAAGAGCATTTTTACATGATTTATTCCTTTTTCTTTTAGCAGGAGTTACTATAATATTCTATTTTTTGTTTATTATTTCTTTACTAAATGTTCTATTTATCTCCCTAGCTTATTTTATTTAATCTAATAATCCTCTATTACCTTTTATTACCTTATTAAAAAGTTAGTCTTTCCTTTTATACTTTTTATAGTATTCCTTAATAATATCTAGTACCTTGATAGCTGATTTCTTAATCTAGATATTAAAGTTACTTAGGTAACTTTTTTATAATATTATATACTCTATCTAAGTATACTATCCTTTCTTAACAATTTAGTAATTAAGTATTCTCTTGATTTCCTAGTATTAGTATTTATCTTTCTATTAGTTAACTTTACTATTCTTTACTTCTATAAGTCTTAATCAGGATTTCAGCAAACTTATAAGTAATAGGTGTACTACAGAAATTACTAAGTAAATATTTATATTATCTTCTATCTTTAGTTTATAAGCTAAGTAGCTTACTCTCTTGATAATTTTATATAACTTAATATACTTCTCTTTTAGCTTTAAGACCCTATTATCTACAATACTATACTTATTTTTAAAAAGTTCTAACTAGACTTAGTCTCTAAAGTAAAATTCTACTAGTTAGTATTTCTTATTATACCTTACTTTTATTATTACTTATAATTATAAGATAGTAAGTCTAGTTTATTTATATAGTGTTTAATAGTTAAGTACTTTATTTAGTAAGCTTAAGTAGTATAGTCTATTATCTATTCTTTAACTAATAACTATCTCACTTAGGAAGGTTTTTATAGTAAATAAGTATAAATTATTTAGACTAAATTAGAGTAATAATAGTATATTAACCTAAAACTTAAGTAGGAAATTAGTAGTATAATACTAAAGAGCTATTTCTATTATTTAGTTATATCTTTCTGATATTCTATTAATTTATAAGTAATAAGCAGTAGAGAATAATAATATAATACTAAATAACTTCTAAAGTTCTTTCTATATATTAGATATAAACTTTTAGTTTTAATTCAAGATAATCGCTTTTAAGATACTTTAATTACCTCTTAGTAATTCTAAGTATAGTATTTGTATTTAATTTTTAGCTATAAACTTTATATTTCTGAAGATAAAAAAGCATATCTTAGAAAACTTATAAGTTACTATAAGGAATATATTATAATATGCCCTTTCTGTGTTATACTAGAACTAGTTAGTTACTTTGACTATAAGGAGGTTAGTAATAAAATCTATTATAATTATATAAAATAAGATTAGAGGAGTCTAGATTGGTATTATTGTTTTTAGTAGTTTTTATTAGTTAGTCTAGTTATAACTATAGGTATTATAAGATTTAAGTTCTTCTTTGATTAATCTAGAGAAAGAATCTATAATATAACTTCCTTGTATTTCTTATATTACTCGTGTTTAGCCCAAATAAAACTTTCTCCTATGAATCTCTTATATAAGTATTCTTACTACTATCTCTAGTAAGTAAAGTTATTAACAGTTTTGTGATTCTACTAGGTAAAATAATCTATTAGTATATATAAAAAGTAGTCCCTCTCTATAGTTCTAATCCCCTAGCTATTCTAAGATTATACTCTACTTAATATAGTTCTTATATTTCTCTTTTATTATTTTAAGAAGTTCTAGTTTAATTTATATTTCTATATAGTAAAATATATATTTTACTAACTCTTCTCCTTCCTATAGTTCATTAAGAACTCTTTCATATACTATATCCTTAGAATCATCTTTACCGAGTAACCTAGAGAGAGTATCTACAAAGATATTCTTAATACCTATAATATATTATACCTAAAGTAAGTATTAACTAAGGTACTAAGAAGTAATAGTTAACTTTTTATTACTTTTAGTATTATATAAGAAAGCTAATTATTAATTAATAATTTAGTATATTATAGTATAGTTAGTAAGAATATATATATCTTTTTCTTTAGTTAAATATAGTTATATTCTAAACTTTTAATATATCTAGATTAATCTAGACATTTCTAGTTCTATTAACTAATAGCTTTTTTCTACTATATATAGTATATAACTAAAGTATATAATAGGTTGAATTTTAGTAGCTAGGATAAGAGCTTCTCTATCCTATTAGTATATAAGATCTAAATAATATATAATTCTACTTATATCCTTTTTATATAAAGCGTCTATCTATAGAAAGAGTAATTAGTTAGAGTTAAAATAAAATAGAGTAATTAGCTTTATAAGTATATTTATTATATCTTTAAAGTATTACTATTCTTCTATACTAGGTTCGAAAATTACTTTTAAAGTATATAAAGTATACTATAGTCTAGCTTAGAGTTCTTTATTCCTTTATCTATCTACTAATATATTAGTTTTCTTAGTCTATAGAGGTTCAATTCTCATAGTAAAGTATGGGATTAAGTATTATAGCTATCCTACTATACTAATCTATTTCTCTAAATATTAGAGAGTCTAAAAAAACTAAATATCTTTTAATACTTATACTTTTATAAAAATATTTATTATTCCTATATTATTAACAAGGAACCCCAGTAACTCAACTACTAGAAAGCTTATAAAAGACTTCTTAGAAGAGAGTAAGATATTTATTTCTTAGAATATTTTAAAGATAGTTTATAGGTATCTTAAATATCTCTTATATATTACTAAGAAGATAATAATATTATTAATAAAAGCTCTAGTATACTATTAATATTATCAGAATATCTTATCTATAAACTATTATATATATATAAGAGAATTCTTAAAACCTATAAGAACTACTTTAGAGTACTCTAAACTTTAGTAACTTACTATTATAAAGTAGTTACAATATTCTTATTATACTAGGAATTAGTAGAAGAAACTACATATATCTATAATAATAAACTATTATTTACTTTAGAGTGATTATAGTAACTCTTACTGTAAAGGTAATAGGTATATATCTAGGATAGTAATATAGTTAAGAGCTCTTAAATCTATAACTACTTATCCTTTTTCTTTCCTATTAACTATCTTCTATACTATAAAGACAGGACTTGTAAATAGTATAAGCTTATATACCTATTCCATCTAATCCTACTAGTATAGCTCATCGAACATCTTATTAAGGAATTTATGACTTTTTAGACTTAAAAAGTATAGTTTTAAACTAATCTTTTTCTTATATTAATTATCTATTAATAGAATCTTTATTTGTTCAGCTAGTTCTACCTTAATAGGCACTTAATCTTCAAAGGTATTACTAAATTCCTCTATAAGAGCTTATAGTTAGTCTACTAGGCTTGGGAGGTAGTCTATAAGTTATACTCTATTATTTATAATATAACTTAAGATATCTTTAGAGTAAGATATACTTAACTTAGCTTTATAATCAATCCTTTGATATAGTATAGAGTTTTCAGGAGTCTAATTATTATTATTATCCTCTTGTTCAAAGAGAGATATTTTATTAATATCTTTTACAAAAAGAATAGATTCTTGTGGTATCCCTTAGAGCAATCCCTAATCGATCTCTTTAAGAGAGATACTTTCTTCGATAAGTACTAAGTTATTAATATATTAGTTCTTGTAGATAAGTATCAGTTTCTATAATTAGTTTATTATATAGATTATTTCTAGTAATCTAGTCAAAGCTACTACAGCTCCTTTTATAGTTAGGGTAAATATAAAGTCTTAGTTTTTAAGTAATTTAATAAGCTTTACCTATATTTCTTTATTACTATATAAAGAGATTAAGACTAATTTAGATATATTAATATATATTTACTAGTATAATCTTCTCTTATAGACTATCATTAGGAGCTTCACTCTCTAGGCGCTATATATTACCACTTTATTCTTTGATAGTAATATATTAACCTTATTAGGGACTATAAATTCCTATTCTAATAGTAGATATATAGATAGTTCTAAGATAATCTAGACTCCTACTCTTATTTTCACTATAACTATTTTCTTATCTAGTCTCCTAGCTAAGTATATATTAAACTCAGCTTAGCTAAGTATTTTAGCTATATTAATTCCGCCTAGTGTTAGTATGTATTAGTAATTAATCATTATATTATCAAAGAAATATAGTAATATTTCTTTTACCATACATCTTCCAGCACTAGTATCTATATATACAGTAAACTTCTTTTAGTAATTACCCTTTTTATATACTTATACTTACATATATATATACTAAGTAAGTCTACTAAAATCTAGCTTTAGATTTTCCTATTTACTAGTAATAATTTATAATAGTATATTATTAGCTAGTTTAGCTATTTAAGTAACTAAGTTACTATTATATCCTGGTTCTCTATTTAGACTCAGGATAAAAAAGATATTTTATATAGTAATAGTTTCTTACACTAGTCTATAAAAGTCTTTATCTTTTTCTGGGATTAAGTTATTAGTAATTATATCCTAAGGTTTAGCTTTATTATTTACTTTAGACTTTTCATCCTTAACTTCTAGAGTATTTTCTTCAGTATCTTAGTATATCTAGTCAAGAACTTCTTTCAAAAGGTATATCCCTCCTTTTTTATCTAGTAGGATTTTACTGAGCATACTATAAGTCTATAAATTAAGTAATCTAAGAGAAGATCTAGTTATTATTATTCCTCTTTTTGGGTAGGTTATTATAAAGTATATATTAGTATCAGGAAGTCTTTTTTAAAAGTTATTTTGAGAACTTTCTCTCTAGGAGCTTAGTCTATTATTAGTTTCTCAGTAAGTATATATTATATTTTTTTAGTTCTAGTTACTATTATTCTATAATAGTACCAGCTGATTTAATTAGAATAATAGAGTTCTTTGTTCTATTCTACTAGATTCTCTTTTAGGGAATATTCTCTATATTCTTTCTTAAGATATTTTTTAATATATAGGTAATTTAGGTATATTGAAGGGTAGTTTAGAGTAGTTAGTTAAATTTTTGGCTCTATTCTAAAGGTTCTTACTTATAAACTATATACTTTCTCTAGACTTCTTCTATCTATATTAGCTTTAGTATCCTAGACTTTTCTAACTACCTATAAATATCTTAGTCCTTACTCAAAGCAATTTCTTAGTATACTTATTATATTAATCTTTTAGTATTTCTTCTTTATTAGAGTAAGGGAATATTATAGTAAGATAGTTGTTTAGCTTCTTATAAGCTTTCTATAGAAGATCACTAATAGCTATATTAGTTTTTATAGTCTTATCCTTAAAGATAGCTAGCTAGTCTTAGAAGGAAAACTTTTCTCTTATATCTATTAGAGTATAATATATTTCTTTAAAGACTTTTAGAGTAATCTCTAGTTAGAATTAGAATATTTCTTTAAGTATTTTATACTATATTTCTAACCTACTAAAGGGATCTCTGAGAATTATCTTATCTTCTTTATTTAGGTATTTTATATACTATATATAGGCTCTTTTTTTTAAGAGTAAGGGTATTTTAGATAATAATATTTTCTTATATTCTAGTCTTTAGCTTATATATAGCTTCAAAACTTCGATAAATCTATCAGAAATTATCTATACTATAGTAGTCCCTTCTTTTATAGAGTTATCTATAGTTACTTTATTATTTACTATAGAATAAAACTTTCTTACTTCCTCAGGCCTAAACCTAATAGTCTACCCACTCTATCTTTACCTAAAAAATTAAAGAACATCTTCTAGGTCTTATTAAGTAATCAGGTTACTACTATAGTACCTATTTTCTTAAAGAGAGGAAGGAGTTCTTCTAAAGAGTATATTTTATATATCTTAAGAGAATAAAATATTTAGTCTTAAATATATAGGTATTTATAATTATTTATAACCCTAAAAGAGTCTACCTAATAGAAGTATATATTTAAGTATATCTTCCTCTATTAAGAGAATAAGAAATACTTCTTTTGGAGGGTAGTTTTATCTTGCTATTTTTCTTTTTATTTAGCTAGAGGGGGTTAGACTAGCTATTTATCCTATCCCTTTATTCTTTTGGTTACTTATAAGAATAGAGGGACTAGTATTTCTCTAGGTAGTAACTTTACTATATTATAGTAGAGTTTTTCTAAGGTTAAAAAGTAAGTATCTATTTACTAGAAGAGAGAGTAAGATATTTGGTCTTATAGGGGTATATCTTGCTTATATCCAGTCTACTATAGTATAGAGATTACTTTGAACTTCTAGAGGGGTAAGACTAGAGGTTATTACTAAGTTCTCAGAGAAACCTCTTAGTCTTTTTAAGGTAACTAGTATATTAAGATCTCTTTCTTTAGTCTAACTATATGTTCTTATATATTAGTAAAAGTTCTATTAGTACTTTCTTTGTACTAAATTATCTTTCTACTTTACTAGTACTTAGTGTATTTTCTCAAAGCTTTATAGTAAAGTAAGTTTAGAGGTATCAATAAGCTAATAAATAGATTTTCTTTTAAAAAAGTACAATTTATTAGACACTAAATAGAGATTAATAGTAATAAGTTTTTACTTCCGGTTAGATCTTTTTATCTATAATTCGTCTAAATCTTATTCAGTAAACAAAGATCTTATAGTTTCTAGTTTTTCTTTGTGAGCTAGAAGTAGATAGTATACTAGGAATTAGTTAGTACTTATAGGTATAAAAGGGCAAGAAAGATCTTTTCAGAGAGTTATATAATTACTACTAATTTATTATAATTAATCTCTAGAAAAGAGAATAGAATTTAAATAAGTAGAATATAAATATATACCTAGGTTAGAGAATACACATTCTATTAGAATAATAGATAAATAAAATAGTTTACTATATTTTAGTCTATATAAAATACTATAGATAAAATTACTTATCTTTTCTTTCAAAAAGAATAACTTATCTCTTTTATATATATTATTATAATTATATATTTCCTTATTCTTTAATACTAATTAACTTTAGAGTAACTTTATTAAAGTTTATAGTAACCTAGTAAAAACCTTAGATAGCCTAGAATATTAGTTATACTAGTAATATTATAAGAACTTTAGATAACCTAGAATATTAATTATTCCAATTAGTAACTTTATAATAATATACAACCAGTCAGTAACTTTACAGTAATATATAACCGGCCAATAACTTTATAGTGATATACAACCAGCTAGTTTATAGTTATTCTAATCATATATCCTGATAAGAGTTACTATAATATTCCCAGTAACCACTAAGACATTGGTTTCACTGTACTTTTGTAGTAGAAGCAGGGTCAAGGGCCTATGGGTGTAGCAAGTCTCTATATAGATAAAATTCTATAATCCTATTACTACAAATATAATCCTAATTTAGTTTTTAAAAGAATACTTAGCTAGATTATTTCTAATAATCTTAAACTTTCTTTTAACTTATTCAAAAGTTTACTTAATAATAATTCTAAAGCAAGTATACTGAAGGTTATATAGCTCCTCCTGATTCTTAGGTTACTTTAAAACTTAGTACTAATTATCTAAATAATAATATATATTTAGATATAGTATAAAAATATTCTTATTTAATCTAAACCTAGTATTAGTAAGATAAAAATGTTTAAGTGGGATTATTAGTCTATGACCGAAAGTTATATAAAATAGACTAGTATTATAAAGTCTACCCTTACTACTAATAAGTATAAATAAAAATATTCTATTTATTGTGATTACTATTAGAATGTTTTAACTAACTCTTCCTTTCTAGTTATAGAATTGCTATTAATATTAAGAAGGAATATGTGCTGTGATATATATTCTATCTAACGCCCTAATATATCTATTGAAAGTATTTGACCTTAGATCTAGTTCTACTTTCAGACTTATAAAATCTTTATTAGGAAGTTTTATAAATATAATATACAATTATTTTATTAGTTCTAGAAGAAGTTATATTATTTTAGATATTGAATTTTAGTTTATTTTGAATAAATTAGTAGTATTTTGCTGGGTCTTATTATGTCTATATATCTAAAGGAATATTATGACTTTTTGCTAGAGTGTTTGATACTGTGATGGCGGTAGTAGTATATTTTGGTTAATTTAATTGTATAGCTAATAGAAGGTATCTTTATCTACCTAGAAAAGATAGTTAAACCTTTAGTATAATCCTCTTAGGAAGTTATTTACTACCTTCAATATATATTACCACCTACCCTTATAGATAACTTAATAGAGAGTATAATCAATTGGTTATTCTATACCTTTATTTTCAGTAAATTTGAGGATAGTAGAAGTAGTAGCTAGTATCGCTAACTTAATAAGAAGGTTATTATTGATAATATATTTATTTATTTTATTTATTATTTATTATATAAATTAATAATAATATAGTTTTATAGTACTTAAGAATAATATTAAAATAATTAATATTTTACTCTATTTATTAATAAATTTCTTTTTTTCTAGGCTTATTTTAAGTATTATTTTTCTATTACCTCAACCTAGTTTTCTATTTAAATACTAATAAAAGCTAAGATACTATAATAGACTAAAAATAACATCAAAAGGTATATCAAGATATAAACTAAGGTCCTACTCTTAGGTTTATTATAAATCTAGCAGAAAAGTAGAACGAAAATACTACCTAAAGAGGGATAGAGGCGAAATTTATTTATTTTTTATCCCCACATCCTCCCTTGAATTTATCTCAGACTTATGGCCGATCAGGGCCTTAACCGATAATATAGTGGGGCCAGCATCCAGTCCTCGCGCTTTTCATGCGCCAAGAGCTAACTGATGCGCACCTCGTATTTTATGCCGATGAATGGTGTGAACATGGTCGACAACGGATCACATGAGGAGGCCGTGTGGTTCTAGGCGGTATCTATACTATTCACGCTATCCGGGTGTGTGTTACTGGCTTTAGATGCGACATCGGTCAGCAGCTAACCAGGTTATCGCCCCCACGACTGTCGGACACTGAATACGAAAAAGAATGATCATTTGAGGCTCAAGCTGCGTATTCGGTTAGGAACACAATGAAGATCCCCGTCATATTTGCCGGGAGCTTTCGTTTGCGGGGTACACCATAGCCTTTTGGAGCGCGGCAACCCACCCCCCACTGGCCGGAAGAATCGTTCAGTTACGACTCGTCAAGGCACAACCTTGGCTCCCCGTCTGCCACACCATCATGCGTTGCGTCGGAATATATCAATATCCCGAAGATCCCGGCTTCCACACGGCCCCGGGCTCTGCCGACGGCCCGACTTATACACAGTGGTTGATGTCTTTTGTTTAAAATCGTGACGGAAACCATCAGTCGGTTGTTGTCTATCAGGTCATCCATCAGCTATCCACATCTTCTCCGCATCATAATTTATCTTGCACTCTAAAACACCGATATTTTTCATTTTACCAAAATACAAGATGGCGCAGGAACTTCGTTTTGATGGCAAGGTGGCCATCATCACCGGAGCCGGTGGTGGCATGGGCCGTGAGCACGCCCTGCTACTTGGAAGCCGCGGCGCCACCGTCATCATCAACGATCTCCAGGCTGAAATGGCCGAGACAACACGAGCAGACGTTGAAAAGGCTGGCGGCACTGCTGTTGCCGTTGTCGGCTCTGTTGCTGAGCGCTCCGTCCTCGAAGCCATCGTCGACACGGCCATCAGCAAGTTTGGCCGCATCGACATCCTCATCAACAACGCCGGCATTGAAATCAAGAAGACGTTTGACGAGTTCACCGAGACAGACTTCACGCGCATGATGGGGGTGCACGTCTTTGGCAGCTGGACGCTGAGCCAGCTCGTGTGGCCGCACATGAAGAAGCAAAAGTACGGCCGCATCCTGATTGTGTCATCCACCTCGTTGTTCGGCATGCACAGCAACGCCGCGTACGCCACTGCCAAGGGAGCTCTGTTTGGACTGGGCAAGTCACTGGCAACCGAGGGGCCGGAGCACGGCATCCTGGTCAACTGCCTTGGTCCGTCTGCGGCAACACCCATGGCCAAGCAGATGGTGGACGGTAACGAGGCGGCATTCGAGTGGATGAGTAAGGCGCTCCCCGCCTCCACGACGTCGCCTGTCATGGCCTGGCTCGTCCACGAAGACTGCAAGACCAACGGCGAGTTCATCACCACCTACGGCCGCAGCGCGGGCCGTGTCATTTTTGGAGAGACCAAGGGTTCGTACTGCCCAGATGGAGACTATACCATTGAGACTGTGCGAGATAAGTTTGAGGAATCTTGCAAGCTGGAGGGCTTCATCATTCCCAAGTCGGTGCAGGACGAATCAACCACTCTGGTGGGCATGCGACTCGCCCAAGACGGCGACACTGCCAGCGCTATTTTTAAATCCATGTAGTATAAACACAGTCTTCTCAGCTTCAGTATATATATATATGAATTCATGTTTTCAAAATCTGTCAGAATTCGTCCCCTCATCGCAGGCACACGCCTATCCCTTCTTTGTGTTCGGAACCTTCTCCGCCGCAATAAGGTATGCAGATCTAGCTTGGCACTTTCATCGCGATTAAGCTTTGAATTAGATTTATGTAATCACACCATGTAACTAACTATGACCGGGGTCCCCAACAGTAGGGTTCATTTGCCATTAGTTCTTGTGTCAATGCCACAAAGTGAACGATATCCGATGGAATCCAAACATTGATTCTTATCCTACATCCTTTATGGCTATTAGGTATTGCCAATTTATTCAATTGGGTCAAGCTAATTTCGTGTTGAAAACACTTTTGATAAGAATGAAACACCAAGGAAATATATAGGCTGGTAATTGACCAATAATGCCATTGCCATGTGTTGATACAAAGGAAAGTATTAGTCTAAGTACAAAAGTCTATTGTATATACGCTTATGCAATGCAAAGAAATATTTTGACGTTTTTACCCCTGTTCAAATCACATGTCCCCTTTCTCCCTTTCTCTCGCATCGTCGATGCAATCTTGCCAATTCAGCCGCCTCAGATATAGAAACTCGTACGCGCAACCCAGCAACATGCCAGCCCCCAGGCCTATCCATTGGCCATTCAGCTTCATATCTGGCGAGCCCAAAGCGAGCCAAAGTGCAAGGGGAACCGAAACCAGATAGCTGACTGAGAATGAAACCCAAGCAGCAACAGATTGCCGAGCCAAACCGCGGAGAATGCCGTTGCAGGCGCAGTTCATAGAGTCGATAATGTGGAAAAGGGCAACAAAGGTCATGGCATCAATGGCGATGGAGACGACCGCAGAATCACCAGTGAACATTCTGCTCAGTTGGTTTCGCAGCGTGAACATGACAAAGGCATCGAAGGTACCGATGGAGACGAAAATAGCGCCGTAGAGGATGACAACGCGTTGAACGGTTCTTGTCAATCCTGCACCAACCAAAACACCAAGTCGTGTGGTTGCCGCCACGCTGATTGAGAAGGGAACGTGCCATGCAACAAGAGAAACGGTCATGAGGATGGTCTGCGCGGCAAGGTGTTCGGTGCCGATATAAGAAGCGCTCACGGATAGAATCTCCAATGCGATCCACTCTGCCAGATTCACCACTGTTCCCGAAGCCGAAAGGCTCAGCATGGGGCCCCATTCCCGGATAGCATCCCAAGACCAGCCGCCCCAGCATTTGTGAGACCATTTAGCATAGTAAACCACGTACAGCAGCAGCAAAACAGGCGTGAGATCGCTAGCAATAGCCTGGCCAAGCGCAGCGCCATTGAGGCCCATTCCCATCTTAATGGCCAGGAACCAGCTCATGAAGGCGTTCACGGGAGTGCAGATGATCAAAACGATCATTCCAGGCTTAAAGTCTCCCTGGGCCTGCAGGAAGCGCTTTCCAACCTCAAAAAATGCATAGCCGGGCAGCCCCAGGATGCTGACCTGCATAAAGATGCCGGCCTTGACACCCAGGTCATGCTGGGGAATCAAGAGCGGCAGGATCCAAGGTGAGAAGAACCAAAAAGCGGCAATTGGTATCAAGGCCAGAGCCATGAACAACGTCATGCGTTGCACATGCAATCCTACCCCGGTCAGTCGGCCCGAGCCGTATGCTTGCGAACACAAAGTATCGAGCGCCGTGGCCATGCCCTCGACAAAGGCATATCCGATAATGTTCCTTGTCGCGCCTCCGAGACTAGCGGCGGCGAGCTCCTCAGCGCCGAGGTGGCCCGCCACAATGGTCGTGATGACTGTGAAAGAATACTCCAGCAGGTAGGTAGCAATTAAAGGCGCGGAATACCGGCACAGGAGCCATGATTCCGATTTCCAGATGGTGGCCGTGTCGACGTCTCCCTTGAGGAGCGACTCGTCAATGTAGAACTCATCCGTCTCCAAAAAGGGCTCCGATTCTTGGTGGGTGTTGATGACGGTCATTTTGAAAACCCTGCCGCAACCATGGCCTTGTTTTTTTTTTTCCTTGCCTGGCGAAAAGAGAGAGGGAAGAAAAAAAAAAGAGCCAGGGGTGACGACGAAATAAGTGGCCTGTGATGAGTGATGAAGGAGATTGAACGAAAAGCGGGCTCCATTAGACCCGCTAACCACTTCGCCTATGCCTAACGCCACCCCGGCATGGCCTATGGGCGCTACCTCACGGCCGTTTCATAGGCTAGAAGCAATTGTTGTTGAGACACGTAGCATAGGTATGTGCTCAAAGTCACGATGCTGACGTTGGCGGCCAGTCTCAACTCATATGGCCAAAAAAAAAAAAAGGTCATGCTGTCAAGCTCCCTCCTGGCAGAACAATGCCCCCTCGGCTCTACTCGGCACGATCGACATGACATTGTCTCGCAGATGTCAAGGGGGGCTTTGGAACAGAAAAAAAAACCATCATCCCAGACATGCTGCCCAAAAGTGCGGGACGCTACGTCACGTACAGGAAAAACGCACTCGGCGCTATGCCTTCAGCAGAGCTAGACAGCGAGTTAGAGTCACGTGCGGCGCCGAGAAAGGGGATTAGCACTGGCTCGCTCGTTCTTTTCTTTTGTCAGTGCATGGGGTGCACGAGTAACGAATTTTAATGCCATGAAACTAAGACGAGACCTGACTAGAGTTATGCAGTCAGAAATGCTATTCTACAACAATAATCCCAACAAGCTGGGTCGGGCTCGCGCGCCTTGTCAGTACGTTAGCGCGCTGAATCCTCCCAGAACTGCGCTACCGCGTCGATCACAAGGCGTCTACCGGGTTGCGCTTGTCCAAGTGAAGGCACATCCATCTGCATCTGCAGGCGCAATGAGCTGCAGAGCGGGCGAGGAGGAATTTGACTTGACACATCATCAAAGGCCCCTATTTTAACCCCTGGATGACAACCCCGGAACAGAGTAGCGTGCCCCCCCCCGCTGGCATAGTGTTTCGCCTTCAGCTGGGTCGTGGCTGAAAGCCGGCTGAAGGACTTCGCGACGCTAGTCGGCTAGCGTTGCCGGTGCGCTGGGTCGTGGCTGCTGACCGCGATTCTCCGCATCCAGAACCATGGCGATCAAGGGTCGCCTTTACCCAAAATTCGGTCTGCAGCAATCAATACACAAAAATGGCTGAAACATGTTTGCAGCAAGGCGCTGTGGCTTCTCGGTGTGCAGAGAAACGGCTGGCTGCACGAAATCAACCTCCCTCCCAATCCATGCTGTTGACGATGACAGAAGCTCACTTATGGCTTGCGCCCGACTCGGCAAAGCTAGATCAGTCAATTGGTGTTAGACACTCGAGGCCAACACCATTGGGCCGGATCTTTCCAGGAAAAAAAAGGAAAGAAGGGCCACATGAGGCATGGGTTACAGGGAACCCCGCGATAAACACAAAGTCTGTGTTCCAGTCTACCAGCACAAGCTAACAGATCGAGTTGGAAGCGGTCAATGCAAACCAGGCTAAAACGGAGCTCGCTTCCAGCATGTGAAGAATTTTTGCACAATGAAGTCTCCTCATTTACCAAGTTGGACAAGATGGAAACCGAAATGACAGGGCTAGCTCGGTTGCAACGGCACAGGCACGGCATCCCCACTTTAAGAATTAAGTATAGGGTATTCATGGCGATGACGTTTGGTCAAAGTTTCGTCAGCTGGGAAAGAAACTTTAATTATTTACTTTATTAGTTGTTGGTTCGATATTCTACTCGAATATTCTTGGTATGGCATGAAAAGGCAGATGATTGTAGAGTCCATTGTTTGGTTCACTTTTCATCGCGCTCAAGCACGAGGGATTGGCTGTTAGCTTGTCCTGACTGACCCACCTTGGTAGTGAGTGAGTCTATCAACAACCAAAAAAAAAAAAAAAATAACGGAGAACTAATCAATTGTGAATTTACGGCCCAATGAACCACTTGTTAGTTAAAAAGAAGAAATACGTATCAAGGTTTGAGAACTTCTCTGAGACACGGCTCATGGCATCGCGTTATTGCTTATTGCCCATGTTCTGCCACATGATTGCCATGAGTGATGGTGAGCCCGGCTTAGCTTCCTCTCCACCGCTTACAGCAATGGCCCCTTCTCAACCTTGTCCAATTTAGAGGATTTCTGCAACCGTAAAGTCAGCGTTTGTATTTGATCTCGCCGTGTTCATTGAGAAATGTGATGGTGAATTTAAGAACACGGTTCTCGGCCCGTTGCCGAATTGTCATGGTCAGGTCGCCAAACGGTTGAAAAACATTGGGCGCAGCCTCACAACGGGATATTTACTGAAAGATTCAACTACAAAAGAGATACTTTTTTCATACACGACTAGAGAGTATACCTAAATCCCACCACACCTTCAATAACTGCCTTTCCGTTGTCTGCGCGTCTGTTTGCAAAAGTGAAGTACATGGACATGACGAGAATAATACAAATAATGAGTATATGCGAGCCAATAGAAACCCAAATGGCCGTCATGTAATGCGGCGCCTCATTGGACCTCACAATGTAGCTTCCGGCAATTCCTCCTGCGCCATTCATCGCCGTCAAAGCCGCCGAAGTCACTGCTCGCTTCCACTGCCCTGTGATGTTGTTCGTCTGATAGGCGTTCAGAGCAGCCCAGTTGCTGACGTAGGCGCCGGTTGCGAGATATGTTCCGATGTACCGCACCGTCACTTGCTCCACGAAGCCGAGCATGCAAAAGCCTACAATGAGGCAAAGACAATTGAAGATGATGACGGGGCCCCGAACCCTGAACTTGTCTGCGACGAATGCTGATAGCAAGGCAGGGATAACGGCGTAATAGTACGGCGGCGCTGAAAGCAGGATAGACTCGTTTTCGCTGAAACCCATGCCACTCTGCAAAATAATGGGGAGGAAGTAGGCAAGCGATGTCGAAACTAGATTAAGCAAAAAGAACATGCATGCGAATCCGTAGATCTTTGGATCTTTGAAATGGCTCAGGGTTGGGCCCCAAGCAAAGGGTTCAGGCTCAACATCACTGCGATCCTTTTCGATCCTGGCCACCGCAAGGGCCTGCTCCTGTGGGGTCAGGAACCACAACGACTTGTGTGCCTGCTCGGGAAAATCGACCATCCAGAAAAAGGTAACGAGACCAATGACCATGGTGATGAGGCCTTGGACAAGGAACATGTACCTCCACCCAGCCAGCCCTCCCTTGCCGTTCAGGTGGTTGAGTCCAAAGTTGACGATGCCGCCCGTTGCAAGCACAATGACTTCGCCGCTCTGCAGCAGCGCAAACCGAACCTGCTGCTCCCTTCTCGGGTACCAGGTCGAGACCAAATACGTCAGGCCGGGGAAGACGCCGCTCATGGCCATTCCCAGCAGGACCCTCAGGGCAATCATGGTTTTCCAGCTGTGGATAAAGGCGGTGCACATGGTGATCAGGCCAAAGCAAAACGTGCTGAAGCCGAACCAGAACCGCGGGCCAAACACCCGCACCGCCAGGGTCGACGGCAGCTGGAAGGCGATGCTCGAAATGGTGAAGATGAAGATGCTCACGCTGTAGCGGTTGCCCGTCAGTTCCAGATCCGTCACCATGGATGTGACCGAGGCCGAGCTGATGACACCCGAGTCCAAGAGATTGAGCGAGCAAAGCAGCCCGGCAATGGTGCACAGTCTCAAGTCCACCTTGAGACGCAGGCGGCGCTCCAGGGAATTAACACCAGCTTCTTCTGCCTCGCTTGTCGGGACGATGGTGGCATCGGAATTCTTGCTGCTTATCGCCATGCTGCGCGGAGCTGCGTCCACCCGCGCTGGCGAGCCGATTGCCTCGTCTTCTTTGGAGTCCATTTGCTGTAGTCGGGCTGAAAGACACACACCACAGGGATTCGGAACACAACCACGTGCGCGCTGCAAAAAAAAAAAAGAGAATTGACAAGCGAAGCCGTCGCAGCTGCTCCTTATCGCGATAGAAGGGCGGAGAATGAGTCGGAAAAAAAGGGCGGCCAGGTTGATCGCGTAATCGGTTTGTAAACCACATAAGACCCACCTTGCGTGCACATCTGGACTGGAATGGGACTTCATCACCGTCTCCGCGGCACGCATGTCTCGGTTTTCGGCGACTCGACACATGTGATGATGGTTTCCGATGGATATGCCATCCCAGCCTCGACATGGCGTGTCTGATCTGCCAGAGTTCCAAAGCGCACTCGTGAGCGACAATTCATGCTGAATGATATCGGCTTCTGGAGCGGGCCGGCTCGATTGATTGACTCAGGCCGCTTCATCTCATTCGTCGTAGACGGCTTTGTCAGAATAAAACACGCTGCATGTAAATAGTACTCGCTTCGTAAAATGGTCAATGATTCATTATCTAATACACAATGGCGCATCGTGCGCCTTTTTGAAGTCGTGTTGCGGGGGGGCTCCATCACATTGAAAAAAATCTCATCAAGGGGCCTGGTCGTGATGCATAAAAATCCCTGCGTCGCGCTTGAAGCTCTCCAGCCATTCGGTATTATCTGCCGGAGTTTGGTTCCACGGGTCCTCACTGAAGAAACGATTAGCTCTCTAAAATTGTATGATGCGGCATCGGGAGATTTACTCATTGTACATGATCCAACGGGCATAGTGTTGGATTTCCTCGTCGGATGGAATGTGGTGGTTGGGATTTTTGGATGAGACTGTCGCAGACACCCAGCGATGTAGATCTCGTTCAAGTCTTCGATGGAAATTTGCCTCGTGCAGGAAAAACTGGTTCCCGTGCACAAAATGTGTCGTTTGGTTGAGAGGAGCAAACTCGGTGCTTTGCCGGCTTGGCAGCGGCGAGTCGCTCAATGGCGTATCATTGCCATTGGATCCGATCGGTGACGGGTAAACGACATCTTGGCCAGCCGTATTTAAAGGTCGCCGACCAAGATGGCCTGTATGGCCTGTATGGCCTGTTGTTGCGTCTGGGTGCTGCAGAAGGTCGAGGTTTGCGAGACCACTACCATCGGCAGTTGTCCCACCCAAGACACCCTGGTGCTCGAAAGAATGATGACCTAATTCTAGAGCTTTAGCGTTATTCTGCAGCAAATCAGTATTGCCGACTAAACCTTCCGCTAGAAAATCTAGGCAGACGGGATTTCCCGAGCGGATGGAAAATGACTGCAGCCACATTCCCGAGGCGCTCGCCAGTCGATTCAACCACGCACTAATGACGTCACAAGGTGTATCTGAATTGGCTTCCGTCCGATTGATAATGTTCTTAGCTTCATGCTGCAGCTGTGCGACGGTGGTTGCGGAGCCCATCTGCTGCTGTATGCTGAGGAAACCCATCAGTTGTGCTTCCATCGGGCAATCTTCGAAAAGCGTTGCTTTCCCCATAACCTGGAGGTTATCAAGCTTGCTTTCGCGCCGTGAACGCATTGGACTGATTTTGGCTAGTTTGACGATATTGTCATCTGACATGATGAGATCTCGCAGCCACGATCTTGGCTCGATGACATCTTGGGACGACAGAATTTCAGATGCAAGGATAACTCTACACGCTTCCAGCTGAAGCTCGTTGTCTCCAGGAAGCACATCGTTTTGTTCGACGAAAGCTTGCATAAAGTAGACCAACTCCAACTTGATCAACTCGTACGCGCTGGCTGGGGATTCTGGCGGTCCAGCGCTTGCCTTGAAGGGGAACGGGGTTTTCCGGTCTGCTTCGATGAGATCTGACATCAAGTTAGTTCACAGTATCGTGTATTGGGTTGCTGCTGGAGCGGCTTACATGGTGGCATGGAATTTTCAATGACATCGAGGACATGCTTTTCAAATCCCCAATCACCCTTCCACTCTCCCATCGTGCACCCCAGTCTGAAATGATCAGCAAGATGATTAACTCGATCGTCCCATGTGTCCATGACGGCTGAACAGAAGCCGCATCTGGAGCGGAGCTGTGTAACCTCGTGCTTCCAATTCTTCATGAGAGCGTCAACGTATTTACTATTATGCGCGAGCCTCAAGTGCTGGCTGAGGTGATCCTTGCGGTTAAAGGACCGAGCTTCTTCGGTCCGCTCCGTGCAAGCGCTAAAGTTGTGAAGGTTTAAGTGATTGTCGTCGGGATCGCCCTTGCCGCAAAAGGCGCAACATGGTTCGTCGTTTTCGTTCTGCACACGAGGCCCAAACGGCACACAGACCCATTTCTCCAGTGGAACGTGCAACGACCTCTCGTGCCGCTGCCAATCGTATTTGGTCTTGAAAGCCTCAGTGCAGAAGGTGCACTGAAATTTCCTCTGACCAGCGGCCACGGGGATCCTTGTTTTGCGGCTGATCTGCTTTGCCTTCTTCCTCGAGCTCTTTGGTCTTCGCGAGTTGGACGACTGCGACCCCAACGACGTGATGGAATGGCTGAGGGCCAGCGAACCGCCGCCGCTAGATATTGATGTAGGAGCACTGCTTGCCGAGGACTGGTTAATTGAGTCCTGGCGTCTCCTCTCCAATGGGGAAGCTTCCCTGAAGTTTCCTATAAAATGTCAAAGTCAGCAACGTTGCATTTGGCTATCTATCTTGTTATCAGACGGGTGGTACGAGTTTGATGTACCTGAATCAGGTGCCTTGGCCATGGCACGTGCAATGGCGAACATGCTTGCGGGCTCGTTTTCCGGGGGAGATTCAACCCAACGCTCCATGGGATTCATTTCACTTATGGCTCGTCTCGGGGCTGGCGTCCCCGGCCTCGTTATGGGCTTCTGAGGTATATCTACGGGTTTTGTCTGGCTGCTGCTGCTGGAGCTCGCTGCGGCGGCCGAGTTCCTGATGGCACTGACCTTGCCGCGGCGGCGGGCGTTGGACAGCCAGTTGCATATCTGCGTCTTGCTCAGGCCGGTCTGGTGACGGAGCAGGTCGATGTCCTCGGGCTTGGGGTAGGGGTGGTCGGGGTGGTGCGACAGCCACTCCTTGAGGACGCGGATCGACTTCTGGGAGAAGCGGGCGCCGATCTTGGGGGGCGGGAAGGCCCTCTTGACGCTGCGGACCGTTTCCAGGAAGTCGTCGAGCTCGCTGTTGTCGAGGCGGGCTTCGGACCCGGTGCATGAGGCGATATCTGACTCGTTGTGCAGAACCCCACTCCCATGACTGCTGGGGCTCCGGCGCGCTGCATAGCATCCGCTTGGGCCCGGATCCGAGGGCGCGGCGCTGGCGGAGGCGTGGGCGACGAGGTTGGCGCCCGACAGCTGGTGGAGGGCATTCCCACTCCCGTCGTCGACGTCGGCGCGGAACGGGTCTAGATTGGGCAGGCTGCTAAAACTGTCTCTGCTTACGAGGTCCAGCGCCGAGGCCTCGCCGCCGCCCAGCGTCGACAGCAGGTTGTCGAGGGCCTCGGCGCTGAAGACGCTGCTGCCGCCGTCGGGCGCCTCCAGGCCCTGGCCCAGGTATTGCTCGAAGCCGGACAGCCCTTGATCGCCCGCCATGGCCTTTTCTGCTTCTGCGCCAAGTCTCTTTTTTTTTTTCTCTGCGCAAACTCGGGGTTGCGTGGACGCTGCTGTCGCGAGCCCGCTTTGTCTCGGCCCGCGAGCCGCTGCTGAACAAGTTTTGTCCGACATAACTCCGAGATCGGGTCCGGCCTGGCAGCCAACAACGTCTGATTGCGAGCCCTCAAATTTATTTTGTGGAGTTTGCGCGATCGCGTCGTCTGCGCCTTGCACCACTGGGCAACTCCACACGTATCCACCGCTGCTCTGGGGTAGTCGAGTTGTTGTTAGTCATTGCAAAGAAGAGGTGGACACTGTCATCCGCGCCTTGCAAACGCTGCCGTTGCTGGTGACCGTTGCGCAATCGTAGTTCACGCCTTGCGTTGACGTGCAGCGTTCGGGCAAATCCCCCGCCTGCTCTCATTACAAAAGCCGGTTTCCCGCTCGTAGTTCTTCTCGTGCCTTGCCTGTAGCAGATCTTGTCGATCCACGTTCGCAAGATTTGATTCGCTGACTCGACAACCTTAACCTCGCCATGGATGTGTCCATCGATGGGATCCGTCGAACCAGTCATGGGGACCGCCCCGTGACCCCAATCAAGCACGATGTCGAGGTTGCCGAAGACACAGGCCTTGAGCGTAGCCTTCACAGTAGGCACTTGCAATTCATCGCTATCGGTGCTACCATTGGAACCGGATTGTTTCTCGGAACTGGCTCAGCTCTGTCCACGGCCGGCCCTGTGTCTCTCCTCATCGCCTTCATTTTCCTGGGCTCCGTCCTCTTCTCTGTCATGACCGCCCTTGGAGAAATGGCTGCCTACATTCCTGTTCCGGGTTCCTTTACTATATACGCCTCTCGCTTCGTCGACCCGACTCTGGGCTTTGCTATGGGTTGGATATATTGGTTTAGTTGGTCATTGACATTTGCCCTTGAGCTTACAGCAGCAGGCTTGATTATCCAATACTGGATCAAGACTGTGAGCGTGGGTGTGTGGATCGCTATATTTTGGGTCATCTTTACTCTGGCCAACTTTCTCCCCGTTCGATGGTTTGGCGAATTCGAGATGTGGTTCTCCAGCATCAAAGTCGTCACCATATTTGGTTTCCTAATCTTTTCCATTTGCGTCAATGCCGGTGTCGGCGACCAGGGCTACATCGGGTTCAAATACTGGGATGATCCCGGCGCCTTTGGCACTTATCTAAAAGAAGGCGCTACAGGAAAGTTTATCGCCTTCTGGTCCGTTCTGATCACCGCAGGCTTCAGCTACCAAGGAGCTGAGCTCGTTGGCATTGGTGCTGGCGAAACCCAGGACCCCGAAAAGAGCATTCCCTCGGCCATCCGCTGGACCTTCTGGGGTGTCTTCTCTCTCTTCATTTCAACAGTCTTTTTCTTGGGAATTAATATTCCCTACACTAATGAGGATTTGTTGAATGAGTCTCAGGATGCCTCGGCCTCTCCTCTGGTCATCATGGCCCAGCTAGCTGGTGTCTCTATTTTGCCCTCAATTCTGAACGCAGTTCTGTTGACCGCAGTTTTAACGGCCGCAAACTCCGACGTTTATTCCAGCAGCCGCATTCTCATTGCACTGGCTGACTCTGGTCACGGTCCCAAGTTGTTCAAAAAGACGAACCGCTATGGCACTCCATACTATGCCGTCGGAGTCTGCTCACTTGTCGGTTTCCTCGCGTTCCTCAACCTTTCGCAAGACGGCTCCGTTGTATTCCAATGGCTACTCAATATTGTTTCAGTGGCGGGTTTCATTTCCTGGGCCATCATCAATGTTTGCCATATCCGATTTATGCAAGCGCTGTCAGCCAAGGGCGTTTCACGGGACAGCCTTCCTTATGCAGCGCCCCTGCAACCCTACATGTCCTGGTACGGTCTCTTCTTCAACATCCTAATTGTCCTCACCAGTGGTTTTGATGTATTTATCAACTGGGAGACGAGCAAATTCTTCACTAGCTACATAAGCCTTATCCTTTTTGTGGTGCTCTTTGTGGGTCACAAGCTAGTCTTTAAGACAAAGATGGTTCCCCTCTCGCAGGTGGATCTTACCACAGGTCGCCTTTCAATCTAGTATTGTGTAAATAGAAAAGTGTTATCTAGTTAAATTTCAATTGCTTATCTTTTCAATGACCTGATTTGCGATTCTCTTATGTAACGACCGCTCCATCATATGCGAGAAGAACTAACGATGACGTAGTGATATATTGAATGGGGATGAGTTCTTGGACCTGGTTGGAGAGTGTGATCGATGTCACTCTGGGTCATGTTCAATCATCATGATCCATCAACCGGGTAAGCTCGTCTCTAAATGCCGAGGCTTTGTTGCTTATCGCCTAATCCGAATTGTTGGGCGCGGGAATTGCTGCGGGCTCTCCGATTGGTGTGCCACTGTGGAAAATACACGTAATTTCGGATCGTTAATTCAAAATACTGCCTGTTTCAGATCGAATACCCCCCCGTGATACGTCATGAGATGGCTGTGCCGTCATCGCACTGGTAGTTACGAGCTTCCGTAAGTGGATTCGCTTTGAGGAAGAGGGTGACTCTGCATCAGAGGTGGTGTGCACATAGGAGACCTCGTGATCGAATCAATGGTTTCAAGTCTCGGGAATTGCCTTCTCCAATAAAACCGACCCATGAGCATATACCCCGCACACAAATGAGGATACCCTCGTAATAATGAGTCGATTGGAACAAAAGCTGAGGGACACCCCACTAGCAGAAGATGCAAGTTTTGCAGCCGCTGACAAATCGAATGTCCAAGCGCATATTTTCTTTGTGCAGATTGAGTGAGCCTCAAAGGCGCTAGCTAGGGAATTTGAGACATTGTCGCTGGGTGAAGCCCTATCGAGTTTAGGGCTAGTTGGTAGCTTAGACCAGTGTTTAGTGATGACTACTAGATGACTACAAGATAACAGTGTAGCAATTTTACGGAGATATACGACTGGTTCCTTCCTATCCCCTGGCAATAGTATATACAAGATACTGACTTTCATGTAACCTGGGATGAGTGGGGACTCTATGCATCCCGTCGAAATGGGTGCCAATTTCTGTTCATCGGCGTGTAAGCCCATATCCCCGACATAGTCTTTGCCGGCCGAAAAATGCCGGCCGGCTATTAAAAAGCCTATTTTCATTAGCGGTATAATAACGAAAATACGACTATTGTATCACAGTTGAACAATCCGGTCAGCCTGGCTTGCAGAGCCTCAAAGGATGGAGCACTGCGCTATGATAAGCCTTACTTCGGGTTACATGTACTCACCAATGGTGAGAGTCAACATGCGAATACGACATCTTCGTGCTTTAGTCACGAAGGCGTAAGCTTAACTTGGCCAATATTTTTGGTCAAGGAGGTTCAAGTTGCATTTGATCCACTCATCCACAAGCAGGAGGCCAGACATCGCCTCATGCGGAAGAAATTGCGGCTCAAATCGCCACTGGCAACAGCAAAGGCGCGGATTGTTGAGGATACCCATGTTCAATCAACTTTCCGAAATCACAAACGAGGAAGACGGTATGATGGCAATTGAGGTGACCCATTCGCCTCTTCTTCAGCCGCTCGCCTATTTAATGTTGATCGTGCGACCGGCTTTTCACAATAAATCAAACAAGACATCAATCAATCCTCATAAAGCCTGCTTGACCACCAAAACTGAAATCGTATAAACCAATTCCTTCTTTCTACTTCATCAAATTTCCTTGAAGTTTTATTTTTGAATCGCAAATATGGCTCCCTCAATTGATGTCCTTCCCGCTTCTAACCCCATGGCCATCATGTCCAAGAATCCAACTGAGCAGTGTAAGTGTGTTGATCATTATATGGCTATAGGGCCCAATTGGGCCATGGCTACGGTGACAAGCTTCCAAAAGCTTGCTGATATCTAATTAACAGATTACTCTCGTGGCCTTCGCGCCCGTTTCCAACTTGATGCCCAGAAGATTCTCACTCAAAATACAGCCAAAGACGTAAAATATGCAGATATCGGGTATGAGGCCAACGAAGAAGCATACAGGCGCAGGTCGGAGACTCGCCAAGCTACTGAGTCCCTTCCTGCCGCCGTTCCTCGAGGATTTCCAACCCACCTGAGTGGTCCTCTTGTCTGGGGCAAAGATAGCTTTCCAGACGAGTCTGAGTACATTTACTATCTCACTGATGCTGACAAAGAGGAAATCAAGCTGGCATTGCGGCACTTTACTGGTGAGTTTAGAAATGATGAAGCCTTTCGGAACTGGATATCTCACATTCTTGGTATTACAGACCAGGGCCTTGATGGGCAGGAAGTTTCCCGCGAGAACTTCCCTCTTCCAAATTTGGGAAAAAAGCTTGATGCGGCATGTGATGACATTTATGAAGGTCGCGGATTCGCAATTGTTCGAGGCCTTGAACCTGAGACCTATGAGATTGAGGACCTCACCGTAATCTACCTGGGAATTTCGAGCTATATTGCGGAGCGTCGTGGCAGACAGGACCAAAGAGGTTCAATGCTGAGTTAGTATCGCCTGAAGTTCATATAACTGTCGTCATATGGGGTCACACACTGACGTTGCATTGTTCGATAAGTGCACGTGATTCTGCGCAATGACGAGGATCATGACCGGCAATCTGGCGAGGATAAGGTATGTTATAGATCGTCCTGCAAATGCTTAAAGCATTAAAAGGGGATGCTAAAAGTTGTTCTTGTAGCCTTTCCATACCGACACTGTTAATGACTGTCTGTGTCTTTTCACTCAGAGCCTGGCTGCGTCAGGCGGGCGAAGTGTCCTTGCATCGGCCTGGACGGTCTACAATGAGCTTGCTGCGACCCGACCCGACCTCATTCACGTCCTTGCTCAACCTGATTGGCCCTTTGATACGTGAGTGCAGACCTAGAACCCGCATAATTTTCTTGGCTCCCTTTCTGCGGCCCAGGTAACATGTGATGGCTAACCATCCTTGCACTTTTACTAGGTTCGGCCGCTCCCCGAATTTCTACAAGCGTGCGCTCTTCTACTCCCACAACGAGAAGCTGATTGCCTCCTTCTCACGCCGTCTTCTTGTCGGACATGCACCTCTTGATGTTCGCACCCCTGGCATCCCAGGCCTCACCGAGGCACAGGCGGAGGCACTCGACGCTGTTCACTTTATTGCTCGAAAGCACGAGATCAAGCCCACCATGCAGAAGGGAGATCTCCGCTTCATGAACAACATGGCCATCCTCCACCGAAGGGAGGCCTTTGAGAACAGTTCCGAGACTGGGCGCCACCTGGTGCGCATCTGGCTGAATAATGAAATGAGGTGCTGGAAGCTTCCCTACGACCTACGAGTTGCCTGGGCACGCGTGTTTGACGAGGCTGAGGCTGAAAAGCATTGGGACCTTGAGCCCATCTACAAGGATGGAAAAGTCCTTCGAATCGCTAGTTCCTGTGACTGAACCAACTCGATGATTTCGATCATGTCTGCTACTCTCTCTTTTTTCCCGATTAGTATAGTTTTATGTTTTTTTCTTTTTTCAGCAGGAAATGGGCAGCAAGATAATGGAAACATGGAAATTCGCACCTTGATGAAGGTATCATCTGATTAAATCCCCCTTCCCTGCAATAGTACCGGATAACGTGGTGGTTCGTATTCAAGCCAAACGAGGGAAGGTTTTGGTCTCGATGGTGGTCTAACTCAGCTCAACAATTAATAATATATTATCTTTTTCTGTCTTTTCTTTATTTTAAAAACCAAAAAAATCTAAGTACAACTAGTATGTTCAATAATAATAATGTAATGATGAAATAAGACTGTGTCTTACGCAGTTGGGCCTGGTTTCCACTCTTGGTCATAGAGTTGAGAAACCCAGAACAGATCATGCCCAAATTTTTTACTCTCTCGCACTGAGTTAAACAGGGCGGCTTGATACCAGGTCAGCGATAGCGAGAAAGCAGTGATCAGGTACTTACCTCTCTCAGGATCCTTAACCATTCCCGACGTCTTGCGCACAAATGCAAGACCTACATGGTCTAAATCTGCTGCCTTTCTCAACTCCTTTAATCCTTTCTGATCATTCGTCAGCTGGAACGGTAAGACGCCCTTGTTTAGATAGTGAAAGTGAGCCAACATGGTTTGACAACCACTGTGGTGCTTTGCAATGCTCTCGGGGTTTGCATATTCCGCCTAGTACGAACTTAATGAGCCATCCTATACAGCCGCTGGCCTCAAAGGGTACGGGACTGACATAAAGATTCCACTGCCTGGCAGTTTCCCAATCACGCCTTGTGATCATGGAGCAACTGTGTAGTAAAATAAACATGGTCAAATAGATGGTCAACCAATAATCCTTCTTGTTTCTTTGCACGAGCTCATGTAGCTTTCGCAGAACCCTCTCGGTTCTGGGTCGCAAGACTCTGGTGTACAGGATGCATTCAAACTGCGCGCTGATGAGAATAGGGGCGGGCACGAGGTTGTGGAATAGGGTGCCGGGATCGTTGACCGGTGTCCCGCCCAGCTTATCTTGACTGTAGATGTGTTCCGGGTAGCTAGTTTTGCGGCACGCAACCCAAAGTAGAAAACAATCTCGAAGAAGATCTTGCTCTTCAGGGGTCTATTTTTTGCGCGTACATGTCAGTAAGCCACTTGGTGTTGAGAGAGAGAGAAGTATACTTTAGCATTTGACTGATACCAAAAGGCGAAGTCATATGTGTGCCGCAAAAGGCAATCAAGGGGCAAAATTGTAGTCTCGATATACTTATGGACGCTTTTCTCGATGAACTCCTCCATGATTGCCGCAGACTCCTGCATATCGGCGAGTGCGTATCTTGGAACGGGATGCTTTTTGACCACCGAGCCACTCATCCACTGCTCTTCAAGCATATCTCCTGGAATAGGAATGAACTCTCTAACCTTCGCTATGTGCGGCGCATCAATATTAGTTTGGGAAATTTGTATCGTTTTTACCTCAGGGGATGCCCAGGTATCGACATCGACCAATTCCATGCTTTTCCATCTTTCGCTAAATAGTGGGCACGGCATTTTCTGCTCGCGATACAGGGACGAATCTGTAATCATCCATCTCAGGCACGGAAGTTTGCGAATCTGGTACTTGACCGTCGTGCACGTCAGACACATGCCGTCTGCATCTAATGGATTTGGACGGCACTGATGATTTAGCGAATCGTGACCCACTAATAACCAGCCAATACACTTACCCGTACTTGCTGCATCCTACACCTAATGCAACTCTTGGACATTCTTGTCTGTGCCGTCTCTTGCCTTGTTTTCTCATCTTTAAAAGCTCCTCTTTTACCAGGCTTGTTTACGCCATCTTTCGTCTTCTTTTTCATCTGGGCTTGGGGGCCGTCTTTTTTTGTGCGTGGGCGGCGAACTTTCTGATAATTTGGAAACTCGATTAGGGGTTCGGAGTGCTGTTGAACAGGGTAACACTTTACTCACAGGGGCAATATCGTAGAGTTTACTAATAACGCTAAACGGTGGGTCTCCTTCAGGTGGCACAGGCACAGGTACTGCCTGTTCAGGTTGGTGAGCGTTGGGGGGCGACAATCTTGAATCATCTGAACTTGGCGTCGCAATGGCCCATGATGAGCCAGATGAAGACTCTGATTCGGAAACATTGTTTTGTGCGTTCAGGCTATCAAGTGTCAATATATTTTGTGTACAAAGATTGGAGTTATCACCTGTCTCGAGAGCATCCGGGCTCACTGGGAGGGTATCATCTTGGTAAATTGTTGCTAAGGGTTCCAGTGAAGCGTCACCAATATTGTCAAGTTCATTATATGAAGCCAACAGTTCATGGTCCGGCGAGCTTGCCAGGCGAAACCAGGATTCTTCCATGCTCAAATCAGCAGAAGGCTCCTGCATGGTGCCGACTTGCGCGGAAGGGAGGTTAGTACCCTGAGGCGCAGATTGATCGTGATCTTCGTCATTTGCGGTATCAGAGACAGTAGTGCCTGGTATCGCTATCCTAATTCGGGTGCAAGAGGCTCCGAGGCTCATCTGGGTTTTCTCTGCCGCCCCCTGAACATCTCTCCCATTGGGACCAGAGTCCGCAGAGGCTCGGAAACGGCTCGGCAACGGCCGGTGACTTGGGCCAACAGACGTATCATCCGAAAACTCTCCCATCCTAGCATTTGCTGACTAGGTGGGTCTTGCACGACGCTGACAATACACCGGGGCCCTGCTAGTTCGGGGAGGTTATGAGGTGAGGGGAAATGCATCAAGGTGGCAAGATCACTAGTCTAGAATCTAAGCTAGTGAGGCTCATTATGAGCGCGTGACCTCTTTTCTGTGCGGATAAATGTTAATCACCATTGAAAAAAAAGCAAGTTCGCATTTTGGACACCCCACATGATTTTGAAGCATTTCAGCCAGTCGCGTGCGATTATGATTGCCTGCCGAGTAATGTGCACATAGACAAGAGAGACATTCAAAAGCCAATCAAATACTTTTGTTAAAAAACGACCGGTGAGCCTTTGATAGGAACTGGTCTGTGCACTCAGACAACTGGCCAAGGTCTTGTCCATTCAATCCCAAGCTTTCGATTTTGCAATATCTTAACTGAGTCTCAAGAATGATGAACATTACACGCCCTCATCTATAGACTGGCTCAATGCTGCCCATCAAACAGAAGATGGAAATATCTCATCTCGTAGTCGATGCTTTATGGCGATCGTGTTTCATTCTAAAAAAAAAAAACCGCAATTCTTCCAAGACATCTCCAAACTATCTAGCCAGAGTGATGTATCTTGGGATACTTCTTTGAATTCAAAGAATAGGCCCGACTCATTGGGTATCAGTTATTCTAGATGGAGGACAGATGGAGCTACAAGTTGCGGCACTTGCATCTATGCCGTTCCTCTAGACCTACTCCCGGGTCTTCCACCAGTTCGTAGCTTTGTTTTCCTTCTAGACTAGAGTGACTAGACACACGCTCTCAGAAGGTCTCTGAACTCATCAATAGGCACTGTGCTGATAGAAGGTGACGCAATATCGCATCTAGCAGTCTCTAGACACGTGTGTCGTGCTCTGGATTACCAGCGTACGCAAAACCCGAACTTTTTACGCCGCTACAAGCGCCTCCCGTTCGGCTCAAGATTGGTTTTCGAGAACACGGCAGCGAAGGTAGCTTATATGAAGCCTCATGCTGTGCAATAGCATGGCCTAGAATTTAATGCGATGCCATTCAATTCATTTGACCGTTCATAGACGGATGACTTCCATTCTAGTGGACCAAGGATTGCGATCCCAACAAACAAGGTTGTGATTTTAGTTTAGGACTTTTAGTAATAGTAATACTAAAACTAATTTAGTCATTACTAACTAATTAATAACTAATTAGTAATTCTTTAGTTTTAGTTAAGCTACTTATTAACTAATTCTTTTTATTAATTACTAACTAAAATCACAACCCTGCCTACAAACAATTTACGACTCGTGAAGAATTTGCACGACACAGTAGTTATCGTCGAAATGGATTCAAAAATTCTACCAAAGAATATGGTGTTGAAGGAATTGAATAGCTTGACTAGTCAGAATTTAGAATAATGGGGAGATCTTAGTAAACACTGGGTTTGATTGTGACTTGTTTCATTCAGTACTTGAATATCCGCCTCATAAAGCTTTGCAACTAATTCATCTATTGCAAACCATGTTTCTTCTTGTAAATTTCTATAGCCTGAGCCATTAATTTTGCCACAAACAACAGGCTTTCTTCTTCGAGTTTTCTCCCGATTAGCTGCACTGATACTGGGGTCCCGTGGTGAGAATCAGGATTATCTAAAGACATGTTAGCATTGCCTGATATTGTTTCCTGGGGATGTACAACACAGTGGTATGAAGCTTCCAGGCCATAAATACACTCACAGCTATCCATATTTAATTGGTCTTTGGCCGTCAGCGATCGGAATTCCGGATCAACCTTGTCAATATTTTTATCAGCAAACGTAACGGGAATTACTACTGTGCAATAATCAAGAAGATTAATAGAATTAATATATGCTGAAGATGTATGTCAGAGCACTGCGTTCATATTCTAACCATCGGATCATGGGACCGTGGGACTTTTCCTACCAGAATACATGAATTGGCCAGGGAGAATCCCGGCATGTGGTGTGACTGGTGAGATGACAGCTTGAATAGGTAATCCTGGAGCATAGAGGGTTAATACTATAGAAAATGAGCATATCATCCAAATTGCTGATGACGAACCAGTTTTGGTCCTTTTAGCAGACGATCCCCAGTAGTTTTGCCAGTTGTCGCGAAAAGCCCTCATGCGAACTACAAGGCCTTCGTACTCTTGTAGAGATATGGGTACCCTTGGCCGGCCGTTCGGAAACTCATCTTTAATCTCTGGTATTATGGGCTCTCCGCTAAGTTGAAGTGCCGCCCAAACGTCAGGGCAGCCATCTCCGCGAGCCAAAGGCCCCTGGGGATCACGTCAGCTTTCTATGCAAAGGAGGGGGAAAATACATACGTGGAGAGCAATAGATTCATTATTTGACGGGGAATGCCAGCTTAACACCTCGTAACCAGCTTCTCGCAAGGCCTCCTTCGCTATTTTCATTGCACGAGCAATCGGCGGGTGGGGCGTCACAATACCGTCATGTTTGAGAAACCCGAATGCTGGAAGAGTACTCTGGTGAGCATTTTTGGACCGGTCTGGGTCTCTCCAAGGAATGGGGAGAGTGAGCGGGTCTCGCGTCCAAGGTTCTGTCGACAGGAGTGACCGCAAAACCAGTTGAAGAATCTCAACCGAGTGACCCATGATCCCAACGACACTCGGCATGACCTGTTGACCTGGGCTCTGTATTTGCTGTAAGTTAAAAGAGCCGGGAAACTATTATTAGTGCCGTCGCTTACAATTTGTACTCCCCCCTTGAACGATATGCGACCAACTGAAGGTTTGAGGCTGTAGAGTCCATTGTAAGAGGCAGGCATGGAGACGGACCCCCCAGCGTCGGTGCCAAAACCGAACACGCTGCCCCGAAAGGCTTGCATAACGGCCTCACCTACCAAAAGTCAGAATTTTGTATGTGTATTTTAGTAACGCTGGTCTTGCCTCCAGATGATCCGCCTGCTGAGAGATGCTGATTGAATGGGTTCCAAGTATAGCCAAGAATGTTGTTGTTTGTCTCTGCAGCCTGATGGTCATTAATTTGGTGTGTTCCGGCAAGAGATAACTTTCTGAACCCTTACCCAGGTGCTTGTTACCAGTGTTGTCTTTTGGCGTTGTATTATGCATCAATGTTCGGCATTCTAAAGGAAGCATCCGCAAGGCACTAACCTTCCCAATAGGTACCGCCCCCAGAGATTTGAGCTCCTTTATGAGCTCGCTTTCGAAGACCTTTTCTTTCCCAGTCCCCCGTTTTCCTTCGAATGTGCAGATCCAGCCAACATAAGCTGCAGATGTCTCGAGACCCTTGATATGGAACTGGTCTTTGAGAGTGACCGGAAGGCCGTGCAGCGGGCCGACAAGTTTTCGGTGTTCTGCAAAGTATTCATCGAGCTCCTTGGCTTGTTCCAAGGCACCCTGGAATCCAATTTCCAATAGAATATTGCTCTGGGAGCCAAACAGTCAACTGTGCCATTTCGTTGCCTCAACATTGAAAAACTCACAATCTGATGCGCGTAAGCAGCACGCTTACTGAAGGCAGTTGTAACTTGCACAGCCGTCAAGTTAGCTTCGCGAAAGTTCTGCAAAATCTCTACAGCATCCATAGTGGTTATGTGAAGAGTTTCATGATCGAGGAGACTGTCAAAAAAGCCTCCCACTACTTGCCCACGAGCCCGTGCGTTTTCGATCACTTTTGCAGGCAAGATCCAGTCATGTGGGATTTTAGCCTTATCCTCAACAATTTTCTTGTCAACAACGCTCCTCCAGTACCGATTCTCACCGGGGACGGAGGGGAACCAGATAACAACCTTGGTTGACTGCTGAATAAAAAGTGTTATGAAAGCGATTACGAGAAGCAGATAAATGGTGGTTCTAAAGTTGAGGGCCATCCTGGAGACTAGAGCGACGGATTCGACTACTAACGATTTCCAGCACTAATGTTGATTAATTCAAGAACCGGAATAACTCTCGTTAAGACACTATGGGTGGATTTTATTCTCCCCCGAGAATGTCAATCCCTGAACCTGAAGTCCTTAAACGACTACGTTAGAGCACGTGATGTAGCAAATAAAGCTGCCACCTTGGCAAGATCCATTTTCGCATCTTTCAGCCAATGACAGTCTCATGTTAACTTGAACCGGTGAGAGCGATTCAGCTGGGGCAACAGACCTGATCTGATTAGACATGTTCTGGGATCTTGATCAGACACGAATGTCACATGGCAGATTTTGTGTTACTTTTCAGGCGTGCACTGACTCCAGCTCGGGACTATTTGTTCATGATGCCACCCTCCCATTTACATAAATGGAATACTCTCCCTTGTCACACAAAATATCCACCAGGGGTGCGGGGTTTATATTAAGGAATGTCATCATTCCATTTCCCTTTTTCTTTTTTGCTTTCATTTTTCTTTTTATTTGCTTTTCTCACGTCAAACTTTTCCTATCGTGCCCTAAGAAAGAACACAAAAATAGTGACAAAGACCGTCATTTCCCAATCATTGCTCTATCTCACCTCTCGAGTACTCTCCCGAGCTCATTCAGCCTAGAATCTATCATAATTTGGCCTCTATCGCCTCACATCCGCCTCGAGCCCGGATCCCTGCCAATGCCTCGGGAAATGTTCGGGTACATGAGGTTCTCATCATCGGGGCGGAGCTGACCGGTTTTCGATAACACGCGATGATGATTGGCCTGGCCCCTTTGGCGTGTGCTCACTTCGCCGACGGTACATTGAAGAATACCCCCCTGGTTGAGGCATTGGCAGATTTTTCCATGCCCGCGATGTGACCCGAAGGTCCTGCATTTTATGCCGTCGCTCGGGACAGGCATCACCGCCTCCTTATTAGACTGAAACGCCTACCAGTCACAGCCACTTTGGACTCTCTCCACGATGTGGATGTCGGGCCTCAAAATATTTTTTTACTTATTTCTCACTTGGAGGTGTACCATGACGGACTGCAATTAGATATTCAGCGTTGAAAAAGCTACGAGCCGTCGAGCTGCCAAACCGCAATTGAGACATGCAAACCAATCAGGAACGCCAAAATGAAATAGACCGATGAGAGTCGCGTTGGCGGCATGTACCTTCCGAGCACGGTTAAAATCATGCACCAGCCAGTTTTTTTTCTGTCATGGTGTTGGCTCTGAGTGAATCAGCATTGATTGAAAATATTGCGAATCCGTTCACCGACGCCATATCTATTTCAAAATGGCTAATATCAACCATTTCGCGCCGCGTTATTTGGATCTAATCGCATGCAACGGTTTGTCTTCGACAGTGGGATCAACTGCCAATCTCGCACTCACACATGGCCGCAGGATCCTTCCACCCTGCCGATTTCGCCCCTCTGGAATCGACAACAGGGTCAGCATATTGGTATTACCAAACACCTACTTCTACGCGATGCAGCGAGATGGAACTACAGGTCGAATCTTTCCTGGAATTCGACTCCCAGGAGGGGAATACCGACGACAGTCTCCGCAGCGACGACCGACGCGCACGCCTCCTTGCACCCCAAAACATGGCGTTGGATCTCATGGGGATTGGTGCGCATTTGGAGTTGCGCGGCTGAGGGTAACGAAAGCCTCTGTGGTCAACGAGGAATGCAGTTTATGTATATAATTGTTCGTATTTAAGATTGCTTTAATCGATTCTAAGGTCGCCATTGTTCCAAATTGATCTCTCAGGTAACTGGGCGCACCAAGTCAAGAATAGGAAAATAGACACATTCCCACAGTATACCACCCGTCTTTCATCACCACTCTGAATCTGATGCGGGATTCAATCATCAAATGCGACTAGATTCAAGACACTAGCCGTACACTTTCGCCACAACCTACCGGCCATGCTTCTACATAATCAACTACTGATTGCCGCTCTAATCCTTCCAATTTCTTCGTTGCCCGTTCTCACAGCTTCATCAACCCGACGCCGGAAAGCCGGATCTTGCTCACTTTCAAGGGCAACATTCTCATCAAGGATTATCTCCAATGTCATGCTGATGGCGTCAAGAAAAGAAACGGTGGCAACCTGCACTTTTTCCTGCAGCCCTTCAGAGAGTTGCTTGAAAACGTTTCTGAACTCTCTCATCAGATTTGCGAAAAGATCTTGATCAGAGAGAACGCGATGAATGACGGCCTTTCTTCGAGCGTGGCTTCCCGCTCCTACGCCATCATTGTTAATTACAATCCGGATTCACGACAATAACTCCCATTAAAATTGGTGAGTGGGAACAGAGTTGCTTGATATCATCAACTTACCGCCTTCATTCCTACATGACCGATATGCAGGTGCCATGACCTTTCCAATGTGCGAGGTTTGGATACCTGACAACGCGTCTGTACGCAAGGTTCTAATGGGTATTAGGTTAATACGTGAAGTTCAATGTCTATCCATTTGATAACTTTACCTTAGGCTCGCATCAAATTCTTCTTGGGCATTCTCGATGTTGCTGCAAAAGACATCCTTTTGGGAAACGAGAGCATTGACCAAAGGTCCTGTAATCTCCGACATACCACTCAAACGGTCCGCTGAGGATTGTCAGCTCCAAATATTTCCAAAAAAAAAAAAAAAGAGATCATCTTTGAATTTCATCTTGTTCTTTTGCTCAAAAGGGGGAAGGGGGACTTGGATAATGGTTGAGTATAAGAGTGGCACTAACCTAAAACCTCAATGGACCAGCCCGTCAAATCATCGAGCATATCTTCAATACCTTGTTGCCGCGACTCAATATGGGAAATCAATTCCGTCCATGGCACCTTGAGGTCGCTAGCCATCCCGTCAATAGCTTCTTCATTCCAGTTCCGCGACCCAACAGCAGCAGTATAGTGATCGCCATCATGTCTGCAAAACGCAGAGTAGGTAGCTGGGCAATATTAGCTCAAAATTACCTGTGCAATACTGGCCAGGCTACAATACATACCATGGTGCCACTATTAATAGCGAGTTAATCAGTAGTTGATAACAAATACGTGCAGTTGACTTACCCCTGCCCAATCACTTTCGGCTTCCATTGCAGCTTCGCTCCAGTTCGATATGTCTCTTCCTATTAAACTTGTGTTATAGGCATGTTTTAATAGCTCAAGTGATCGTGTAGGCTAAGATGTGTGGTCTTCACGGCGGAAGGCGTGACTCACTATCATAAATTTGATTTCCAAAGTCTTGGCGATATACTTTAGATATTTGATTAATTTGCGATGAATGGTGCCTCAAATCCTATCTTTCTGGTCAGTTAAGCTGTGTTATTCATTTTGAGAATCTCTTTTCTAATTCACCCACCTTTTCTAATCGGTTGCGTGTTTCCGTCAAGGTATCTCGTATCAACCCCTTCCTCTCAGCATCAGCGGTGCCAGCGCCTGACTGGACCCAAAGTCTAATCTGCGCCAGGAGCGCAGGAATCCTGTCATTCATGTAAACCGCAGAGATGCGGCGCTGGCTGTTTGCAACAATTGAGATGCAATACTTCCTCAAACCCAAGATACCACTCAGTCTAAGGGCAGGAAGTGCTTCCTCCACGGGATCTTCTCGGTTACTCCAATAGCCCGTGTTACTAACACAAAACACCCGAACTTCACTATTCAGTACCCTATTCCGGTATTGGTTTTGCAATTCTCTCGTGACGTCGGAATTTCTATTGTTCACCAGATAGGCATGCAACCTGCATGGAAAGGCCATGTCAGCAACTTTGCACGAAACTGGAAATAGTTGGACGCCACATACTCGAGCTTCCGTTCCGGGATTACTCGCTTCCTAAATTCATAAAAGTCAGAAAATTGGCGTTCAACAGAGTGCAGTACTGACTGGAGTCGGCGATATCGACGATTGAGATCATTTAAGTAGTCTCTCTCATCATCAAGTAAATCTTCATCATCTTGCTCATATTCGCCTATCTCGGCTTCAACCTCACTCAAATCTCTCTCATGTGTCGTAATTGAGTGTTGAAGCTGTTGAATGTGTCTCGCTCTTGATCCTGGCCAATCTTTTCTAGCTTCGTCGGGTTGGATGTCCTATCAAGCATGATTTAGTACTGATAATGGGACACCGAACCCAGCTTTCTTGGAATGTATACAAACTTACATCAGACCGAGTGCAAACAATGCTCACATTCGACAGCTGCGCCTGTCGGGCTAGTTCGAACACACATTGGACACCTTCGTCAGTCACCGCCCTTCCAATGTTACAAATTACAAATATTTCATTGCATTCCAGCAAGAATCGCTCCGTAATTGCTCTGCGCGCCGAATTTAGGTCCCGAAGCCCTTGAAGTATTGTTAGAAGAAGCAAGGGCATACGGCTATGATCACTCATGTAACATACCTGGAAGGTCAACAAGGATGAGACCCTTGCTTAGAATATGCGCATTAAGAAAAACTCTTTTCAGTCGTCAGTCAACTTTCTGGACATATTTTCAAGGCTCATTGGATAGCGTACTTTATCTTGCGAATAAAGGGCCATTTTGCGGGCTCCGTACGAGAATTCGACTCCGAGGATAGGTCTACCAGTCTTGAGGAGCAACTCGCTGCAGACAAACCAGTTTGGCGACGGTCTATCTGCGATGGCCTCGCTTGTGCCACGAGCCTATTTAATCTTTCGAGAACCATGGCTTCTGTGCCTTGAAGAAAAAATGACTCGTCAGTGATGCGGCCCCGCAACATGGACAGGATGGTGTCCCTGGCTTGATTGGCAAGAGCTTCGCAATCTGGTAGTTCTGATTCCCCTATTTCATTTTTATTCAAATGAAACCATCTGTAGTTTGAAAGCATCGTGGAGAGTTGTTCCATTATATCATCCAACGAAAAGAGTTCAACTTCAAGAGAAAAGGTATTCTCGCTGTGGTAGTGATACTCGGTCACTACGCAAGTACAAGCTTCCCCGCTGTTGCTCTAGAGAATGTTAGCAGCTGTGACCGAAAGAAACCAAAATCGACCTCTTACCGCTCTTGCTAAATCTCTGAAATCCAGTAAACAATTCAAAAGACTGCTTTTACCTGAGATGAGAGTATCGTGTGAGTTGAGTATATTTTACCAACAATCCTTGCGCAACTCACCAACGCCGGAGTCTCCAACAAACCCGACTTTGCGCGTATGTGGATACGTAAATCGCGCCAGCTCCCCTGCTTCAGAGTGCAGCCGGCGCATGGTAGAATCTGGGTCATTGTGGATTGAAGCACTACCTAATGTGTCGTGCATTTTAGCCATGAGCATTTTTGCGTCGCGGTAGGCAGCTTGGAAGGACGGGTCGTGGAAAGCATCCTGTGACAGTTCTTCGTCCCTAACCTCATGACGGAGAGCCCTAGAATTGGATCGACGTAATCTGGGGCTTCGTTGGGGAGTAGTCCGGACATTATCATCAGGTGCGAGCGAGACGCTTCGGCTGTCCGATCCCCTGGCCACAGCAGCTGCAGCATCTGCAATGTCCGACAGATTCTCAATCCCACCAGGCTCGCCCGGACTTTCAAGGTTCATTCTCCCCAGTGCACGCTCTACGGTACCACGTCCGGTCAATTGGGATCGAGGGCTGGGAGAGGCAGGATCCGGAGAAGTCGATGCTGGAGGCGTATAGATGGTTGGGATATCATTGCCTGAGCTAGAAGCATTGCTTGAACCAGCTGGCGATCGTGCGTCACGTTCGATAGATGGCAGAGGCACGTCGGCGGGAGTGGGCCGTGAGATAGTCACAGAGCCAGCCCTGTTCACAGCACACTATGATTTCGTTAGGTCCAATCTTTTTAAAATAGTAATACGAATCGCTCCGCATCATTGAAAATTTACGCTAAGGGGTGCATACAATTGTAGACATTGTTTATTGGTGGTGTGGTGGAAGGAATATCCAACGATAAAAAATAAAAAAAGGTAGAGCCAGAGTCAACAACACCAACTAGAAGATCAGAAAGCGGATAAGAGACAGAGATATAATTCAACGCCGTCGAAGGCGGAACCAACACACTTTGGAAAGTTGCTTTGCCGCTGCGCTAGCTTATGCTGTTGGTTGTTAGTGGGGCGAGACGTTGGGCGGTTACATCCTACGCAACATCCAATACCAGACAATTGTCCGGTTTCAAAGCCAGTTTTGCGGGCCAACACAGCCCTAGTTATGAAATAGGAAAGGCGACCGGGAGTTCGTTTGCCATCTTTGGACATTTCCTCCCTGATGGATGCATCGGTTGCGCAGCCCAAAAGGTGGAACCGATGGCAACCGGGTCATGAGACAGAGTGCTGCGCCCACTTTAACCACTTCTATCGCCATGTCCTGCAGTTGGTACTGATACCCGGCCCTTTAGGCGCCTGTGGTCTTTTTTTGCAGGCTGGCCGAGGCCGATCCAGCCCAGCCGCACAGGGGAGCGACTGGCTTGAAACTCACGAGAATAATAGCGCGGGTTTCATAATGGCCTAGAAAACGGGTTGATCTAAAAATAGATCACGGGCACTTCCTGTTAACTATTTTCCCGCTTTTGACGATTGTGGTTTTAACCAAAGCAAGGTGAGTGCCAGTTATAAAATATATGAATGATTCGTAGGGTGCTGAGGATGGTATTTGAATGCCTGGCCAATGTCACTCCAAAAGCGAACTTCATATGGCTATAAAAAGTGCCTTAAGTTCTCAAAGAAAAGGCTCTTTCAATTCTAAATTCAACAAATCTATGTGACCAATCCGCGCAGTGTGACAACAAGTCTCGTTGTTAGGCTTGCGTCAGATATTTTCGTATTTCTAGCATAAAAGCACAAGGAGCGGGCTCAGTCAGGTGACCCTCATTACTTTTAGATGATTCGCTTGCTAAGACCAGTTGGATCTAACGGTTCAGTTCGATTGTAACTCATAATTATTATTATCCTATAAGTAGGTAGAATGAAAAAATGAATCAGTCCGTACAAGACTTGTTGGCTCTCCAGAATCCAAGACGATCAATTAGGCCCGTCCATCATTACGGATCATACCACAAGGTCCGTTGCTCAAGGTCCAAACAGTCCCGGAAGGTGTGGTCTTCAAAGTATAGTCTATGTAGTAGCCAAGAGCGCACCGGTTTGACAGCAAAATATAGCAAAAGGAATTGCGCACGGTTGAGCCATGGCAGTTGGCGGTGTTTTGGCAGACAACACAGCAGTCGTACGGGGTGATGGCGCTTTCGATGACGCTTACCGTGCCGAAAGAAAAAAGGCTTGTAATCTTTTGGCCATCGTTGGCTGTGGACACGATATTGTCGGAGCTGCAGGCTTCATAGGTGTATTCCGTAACATCACCCGCAATCGTCCCTATTAATCAAGTTGTTAAGCATACATCCTGAGAGATACAATTGATGAAGCACAGGTAGCATACTGGTGACTGTAGTGGTAGTTCTTTGCTGCACGTCTTTCGTCTTGATGATGGTGGCATCTGTGGTATGTTGTCGCGGCAGAATGATATGGGCCAATTGCTCAGATGCGAATCGGCTCTGAGAAAGCGGATGTTACCTCGAAAGAACCTCATGACGGATGCAATCCGTTTTCCATGGCTATTGTCAACTAGAATTTCATGACGGTGAAGATGTTACTGGAATCAGGAATGGTTGAGGTCAATTTAAACAATAAATTTGAAATGACGTCTAGTTCAGGGATATCCACATCTCTTGGCCGCACAATTTTGCTGCTGGCGTCTGCTTATGGACATGAAAGAGTAACCGAATTGCTTCTCCGCCATTTAAATGCGCCCATTGAATCGAATAATTTTATATTTCCTCACTCTTCACTGTTTTGGGCAGCCATGTCAATCTGGCGATGCTCCTACTGGAAAATGGAGAATTAAGCATCAACCAGACAATTCTGGGCTTACAGCCATCCAAAAAGCCAGGTAAAAGGGTACTATGAAATCATTGAGACGCAAGTCGCCAATGGCACATCCGTGAATGACTTTGCTGCTCTAACTGATCCTTTTTCCTTGATCGAAGGACAATCCACTCAATCATGTATTGGAAACGGCTGCACAGTAACAACTTGGGCAAGACTCTGTTTCAATTATGGAATTTATTGGCATTCTTCATATACTGTGTGCCTTTTTTTGGTAACTTATACACTAATAGTTCAAATTTGTTCCGTATTTTTACATTGTACACGCCATCAAGCATTAAAATTTCTCCACCTTGGCATCAAACTTCGCTTCTCCAAACACGAATGAAAAGCATGCATGTACAGCACGTTGCCATGAAGGTGACCTTCTGATCCCGTAGATGATTGCCCTATTTTCTCACTGTCAGCAATCACGCGTCAAAACTGGGGAGGGTTACAAGGAGGTTTTCTTACATGGAAAAGCCGAGAAAAACACCGGCCAAGAGCAAAAGAGGCCGCAACAAGAAAGCTTCGTCCTCGATAAAAATAATGGGTGACGGCGGAAGTATGGCAGCCGGACCCTTTGGTAAATCACGAAATTCCTCTCCAGCCGGGACGCTCGACACTGGGTAGTCTAGATTGTGCAGCTCTCCAGACTTTATTTCCACCGCTGGGGTGGAACCGATGATCTCGCCTCGCTTGTCGAGCGCCGCCACGCGAGCGAAAGTCGATACATCGTCTGGGGGCACACGGAAGCCTGTCTCGAATCCCATTCGAGGCTGTTGGGCAACCACATTGTTGGGTCCGTGGAGGTCGGATGTTGTACTCGATAACAGCTAGGCAAATGTCAGGTCAGGGTTGCCATCTCAAGAGGGGGGAATCCCAAGTACTCACCAGAGCCCACCTTGCCACATTCGTTGCTCCGTTCCAAGAAACATAGATGGTCTTGTCGTTTTCCTCGCCGTTGGCCGAAATGTTCGGCCCCCAGTGTGGCTTTCCCTCCCAGTCTCCCTTCCAGGCACGGTACGCAATCACAGCCCTGTTTCCATGTTCGCTCTCCTCGACGATACTCCTCTGGAAATCCAAGACGACCTCCCCGGAAGGGGAGTGTTCCGTGTACATGGCGTTTTGGCCCCAGGCGATGAATGTTCCTCCGTTGGGAAGCTTCTGTATGCCACCTCTCGAAGCGGTTATGATGCTTTGCGGGTGGTACCACTCGCCAATCACCTTCATAGTCATGGCTTTCGTATCGAATTCAATCTCAAGGCCTCGACTGCAGTGGTCATCTCCATCTGGACAGTAGCCGTTCTTGAGTTGTGCATTGTCGAAGAGAATTAAGCTGTTCGGGCCGGTGAATCGTGCCTGGTGCTGCCATTCAAAAGTGGCTGATCCATTCACAGTGATATCCTCAAACTGGTTTAGCTTCCCACCCATTATCCACTTGACTTCAGATGTTTTGCCGTCGATAAGCACAACAGCACTAAAGTGTCGGTAGCTGATCAAGTAATCACCGTCCAGGGTCTGAGGCGTGGTGTTAGCGCGCGCGATGCCTAATATTCGTTCCGAATCACCCACCTTTTCGACGCTGTTCATGTGGCAGTAATCATGTGCAGCCATGCCCAAATTATACACACCTTCCCCCTTGTACGGCCAGTAACTTGTGTTTAGCGGGAAATGATCCAGAGTTGAAAACTCAAACACCAGCTCATTGGTGAGGGGATCTATTTCCTGGAAGTATCCATTTCGTATGTCTTCGCCTTTTTCGGGCCCGCCGATGGATCGCAGATCAGACGGGATGCTCCGGGCTATGATTTGGATCCCGGTGCCGTTGTGGGTGAGGATGCACTCATGGTCATCGTCCTGGGTCCCCGAAGGCCCTTGTGCGCGGATCTGGTAAAGCTTTTCGTAATGCTGGTTGTAGACGGTGATCCAGTATGACTCGAACACGGCAAGAACAGGCTGTCCCTTTAATGTGTAAGGCTGAAGCGTCTGAGACTTTGGATACTTCTCGTCAGCCCATATCAGGCTCAGGTCTTTGGATGATATAATGCTGGGCCCATAGCCTTTTCCACTGTATGCTCCTGTGAGAAATATGTACGGAGCCGGGTCGGCCAGGTCAGGCTCGAGCCTGTTGACTTGATAGATGGGTGCCCCAATATCCGGGGCAGAGTAGAACGTCTGCTTTGGCTGGGTTCCAAGGACCGAGTCCTGGTAGGACATCAGATCCTCGTGGAACGGAACATCGGCAGTCACGCCGAGGAGCCCTTGGAGAATTAGAAAGTACAAGGCTTGAGCCCTTGCAAGAGACCATGCTTGTTCAAAAAGACGAGCCATTACGACATCACTTCGATGGGAAGAAGTGATGAATGAAAATGGGTAAAACGGGGGCTTGGTAATGAATTTTAGGTCGCAAAGAGAAAAACTCGCCCCAGGTCATGAAAATGTCTGGATCAATTATCTGCACCCCGGCGCATCAAATGGCCAAGGATACGCGGATATCTGATCAAAAATGGGAAACCGTGATCATATACATGATGCGGATTGGCGTGAGAGAAGCCACGGGCTTGCAAGCGACTCCCTGCAGGTGTGGAGATGGTCGTGATCTAATTGGTATTCAGTCCACGGACACAGGCTAATTCGTTTCATTCAGCCGTAATTCATCAAGCTTGGATGGCACCGAGAGCTCTTGGAGGCCGACATGTGACCTGGAATGTGCCATCAGTCGCCCTTTATCGATCCCTTGATCTTTAGCGAGCCGCTATACCGCTATTGCGAGCTATTGCGATTGGAATGGAAACGCATGAAGGGCGAACATTTTTGGCGCTGAGCAGCTCCTCGGGCGAGCCACAATTGGTCTCACTGCAGGGCGTACGATGAACCGAGCAGCCCGGGTCATCGGGTTCCGCTTCCTGTTACATCCCACTTCACAGGAGACTCAAGCGATGCACGTAGATGCGCGTCTCAGCTTTTGGTGGGTGTGGCAAACGACCCACCGCCTCGTCTGAAACAGCGCAAGGGGCGCGATCGCCATTCGCGGATGTTTGTAGAAAGGGATTCTGCTGTTTCATCCATATGTCAAGCTCAGGTAATATGTATATGCCAACCCAGAGCAGTTCCTGGTTCCCTCCCCATTCTCCGGTTCAATGCGGAGAAGACCTCAGCCAGCAAGTGGCGGGCGGAGGCCGCTTGGACGTACGTCATTCCCTGTCAGAGATGCCAATGCCTCAATATTTTCACAGCCAGGCCTTGTTTCAAAGGATCGCGTGGGCTAAACGACGGTCCGATTCCGATCCGATTCGCAATGGAATGGCCTGAGACATTTTGCCTGGATTCATCATTCGCCCTTGACTCCGTGCAAAGAGCACTCTATTATGCTTATAATTCAGCACAGAGCACACCATCTCTCAGCATTCCAACCCCCCTGGATATTTGCGCGCCATTGGAGATTACATCATGAATTGGGCCCATTTGAAAAGTAGTCATCCCTAATTCAATATGCTTCTTTCGCCACCACATCCGACCCGCTCTTGGGTCTTCATCATCCGATTTTCTGCTCCGCTTCCATTAGAAATCCAGTCATCTTTTGCAAGCTCCTCGATCACTTGACCCAGGAATCATGAAAGCCTAGCGGGTAAAATACGCAGCCTTCTCTGTATGCGATATACGTCTCATTCCACGCACTCAACCCCACCTGCCTCTAGTTTTTTTGCTCTATTGTTCCCTGCTTTTTTCATTGAAACAAAATATTTTTGTTTTATTTTTTTTTAGCCCTTTTGATCTAGGGAGCACTCAACACGCTCGCGTTTTCGACAACCTCGGTCCTGTAACTTGCAGCTCGAAATAGCACACGGGTGCGCAATGATCCGACGCCTGCTAAACCAAAAAAAAAAAAAAACAAAATAAGATAGTTTGAGAGGCATCCCCT
>KV875273.1:51921-66920 GCA_001879505.1 Calonectria pseudoreteaudii
CCCCCCCCCCCATATAGTCTTTCCACGGTTTCCACGGTCCTAATATGGTATCGGTAATTGGCCTTGATTATCAAAAAGGGGTTAGCGGAGGATAACGGCTGTCAGGCACAAAGGACACAAACTAGCATAGGCATAGTGCAAGTGTCGGGGATAGCATAGACGAAAGAGATCGGCGCGCGGAACTTCCTCTTGCAAATCGCAGCCGACATGCTAAAGTTCCACGGGGAATCCGGCAACCGTTGCAGTCTGCCGGGGTAGAAAAGTTAAACATAAGCTAATTCCATGCGGGGAAGGATGTTCCATTGCAGCTGGGTGACAGGAAGCCCGCTCCCACCGCGATTCCAATCAGGCAACTTTCTCCTCTTTTGTTCCCAGCGCAACCTTGGAGAAAATGCCGCCCTCAACGCAGCGGTACAGATACCTCCTGCATTGCGTGTGCTCAGTGCGTTAGGCTCTGTTCAGTACCAGTGCGAAAAGAAGGTTGGTTTTACACCGATCGTCAACAACGCCCCGCTGTATACGACGCGCTCCACTTGTAGGAGTGGCGAGCGGTGGCCCAGGCGTTGCTCGCGAACCTCGCTTGCGCGTGCGAGGACGAGTTCGTCCGAATATTTCCTCCTGTCTTGAGCAACGCAAGATCGCCGCAGCTTACATCTCATCTATCACATTCCTCATCTGGCTCACTTGCGCTTGACAGCCGTCAAAGTGGCGGACGGCAACGATGCTAGCCTCCTCGCCCTCCCCCACAGACCAGGTCGCCAAGCTCCAGCCGATGATGCAAAACAGTGACGAAATTGTTGACCCACAGGCGCTAAACTAATCTCTTGACTTTTCGGCAGGCTAGGGCTACGACTCTATGTCACTAGCCCCAGTTGTTTCCTATGTCATAGCCGATGGCGAGAACAACGCCATGGTGGGGACCGCGCGTACGTTGACTAATGTACCTTGTCTTTGGGATCTTGATCAACACCGCGCCGCAGGTGCTGGGGGCAAAAATAATTCAATCTCTCCCTGCAACGGCTATGGTACTAGATACATTCTTTGTATGCAGTTTCCATCTTGCGTGCGGAGTTAAGGTTTGGGGAACGTGGAGTCGACATCCTGTATAAAATATTAGGGTTAACAGATCATCTCTTAAAGAGGCCATGAGTTCGTCGTCCCCAAGGCATTCACACCCGCCTCCAAACTGTCGGCGCGCCCAGGGTGCCCAGTTGGCAGATTCGATTGTTTTTTTCCCACTACTACACAAATCGGAGATTCCGACTTCCGCCGCCGACCCCTTGCTCGCCAAGCAAGAGATCGGCAGTCGTAGCCCATAGGGGGGGGGGGGGGGGCGCGCAACCAACGTGCATATGCGTTTGTGGGATACTTCAAACCGGGATCCTGGAACTGGGCCCCCCCCTTATTGGCGTCGGCACTAGGACGCACATTCGGCCAGATAATCAAAGACCGGACATGCGGTATGGATACAAATGTATATTCGCAATTATATGTCTCGCAGCCGCTCCCAATATCACTACCACCCCACATTCAGACGCAAGGTTGATCATTCCCTACTGAATAAAAGCCAAGACGCTCCCAGGTTTGTGAATGGGTTAGTCCTTGACACCTACCTCGTAGTCTGCTGCATGTGCGTACGTGTGCACTTCTGTTTCAGAAAGCTTCATTCATTGTGACCGTTCCATCACCTAAAAAAGCATAATGAAGTGGACGGCGTCAATCACCGCGGCTGCTACCTCGTTCGCCGTCGTATCCCAGGCGTCACAGGTTGCAGCCACCACCAACACGACGACTGGACAGCAATCCGTAAGCGAGCCCGCAGACTCACACCTCACCCTTCCTGCCCTGCCTCCGCCTCATCTAGTTGAAATCGAAGCAACCCCAAACTTACTCGTCAATCTTTCATCATGCAGTGTTCCATACTCGAGACAGCCGGCATTAAGAATGTCTACTATCCCGGCAGCGAGGAATACGAGGCTCGCAAGGCGTCGTACTTTTCCGTCTCGTCGCAGCTAGACCCCTACTGCGTGGTCCGTCCCGAGTCGGCTAAGGAGGTCTCCAAGATCGTGACCACTCTCGTCAATGGCACGGACACCAACTTTGCCATCCGAAGTGGTGGTCACACCGTCTGGCCCGGCGCCAACAACAGTGAGTAACCTCCGATATCCTCCGCGTTCCAGCCCGAGGCGCTAACATCTCTCTAGTCGATAACGGTGTCACAATCGATCTCGGTAAATCAGCCCATGCCTGGCAAACATGGTCTAATGTGTATCTGTGCTCACATGGTTCATAGGACTCCTCAACTACACAACCTACGTTGCCGAGACCAAGGTCGCCCAGATCGGAGCTGGATCTCGATGGCTCGACGTCTACGGCGCTCTTGAGCCCTATGGTGTGACAGCCCCTGGTGGCCGTACCGCCACCGTTGGTGTTGCCGGTTTCCTCACTGGAGGTGGCAACAACTTCTATGCCGCTCGTGTCGGTCTCGGCTGTGACAACGTTGTCAACTTCCAGGTGGTCCTGGCCAACGGGTAAGCATGACTCAACCTTGACATCCTTGAATGCCTGCCTAGGCGAATTATTCTCTCTAACATTTGACCAGTGAAATTGTCAACGCCAACGAGAAGGAGAACTCGGACCTCTGGAAGGCCCTGAAGGGCGGTTCCGCCAACTTTGGAATCGTCACCCGGTTCGACGTGGCCACCGTCCCTGTCCCCTCTGACGATCTCCTCTGGGGTGGTCTCGTCGGTTACTCAAACAACTACACCGAGCAGCACGTCAAGGCCTACCACAACTGGACCGACAACATCGTCAACTACCCCAACGGCTCCGTCATCCCCTTCTGGAGCTACACCCCTGACGTTGGTGACATCCACATCACCGTCTCCTACGCCGACACCACCGGTGTTGAGGCTCCTCCTGCCCTTGATGAGTTCCTCGCCATTCCCCAGAACACCACCAACCTCCGCAAGGCTACCCACAAGAACCTTGCTATCGAGCTTGAGCTCATCAGCGGCTACCGGTAAGCAACAATCAATTCCTCCTAAAAAAAGAAATATGCAAAAGCTAACTAGAATTCAGCAACGTCTGGTTCGCCATCACCTTCAAGAACGACCTGAAGCTCTACAACAAGGCTCTCGAGCTCCACCGCCAGTTCGTTGCCGACTGGAAGGCCCAGTCCCCCGACGGCGACTTCATCTGCCACGCCATCTTCCAGTCCATCCCCACCCTCTTCAGCGAGCACGCCGTCGAGCGCGGCGGCAACGTCCTCGGCCTCGACCGCGAGACGGAAAACGCCGTCCTGTTCCAGATCCAGCACATGGTCAACGGCGAGGAGCAGGAGAAGCTCTCCCGCCAGCGCATGGTCGAGTTCCGCGAGGCCATCAAGGCCTACAGCCGCGAGCAGGGCACCGACGTAGAGTGGGAGTACCTCAACTACGCCGACTTCACCCAGAACCCCCTCAAGACCTACGGCGAGGCGAACGTCGAGTTCATTCGCCAAGTCGCCGCCAAGTACGACCCCAGCGGTGTCTTCCAGAACCGTCTCCCTGGCGGTTTCAAGATTTCCCACGTCCAGTAAAGGGCTGAATGCCTTTGTTCGTCACTAATGACAGGCTGCAATCGGGAGTGCATCATAGTTATATTCAATAGCATAGACTACATTTTCGACAATGAGAATGGTACATAATTCAGTGACATGATTCATTTCTCCTCAAAGTCTTTCTAAGTCACCAGCCACAAGACACCATGAAAAAATTTATGTGTGACTATCCAGGGCACTCCCCCCGTCCCCCTTCATTGTCGTCATTAATCTCAGTGGAAGTCTATGATTTCTTTCCGTCTCAGGATAGAACAGGGAATGTTCCCAAATCACCAGGGAGATGATGAATGTTCATCAACTTAATACAATCACCGGTAATTAGCGAAGTAGATCAGCAACTAAACAGTTTCATCCAAACCTAATTGTAAAATTCCGGGGCTCACTGCAACACAACCCACCCTTGAATGATTGTTGGTTTAATTATTGGACTGCTTCGGATCCATACAAAACGACGTCGCTTCTTAGTCTTTTTGACCAAAATCAATAAAAAAACGCATAAGCAAGGTCATTTACATCAAAACAATCCACTAGTATTGTTTTATCTATCATGGTTATTTCAGCTGGAGTTGTGCATCGGCTACGGTGGAAAACCACCTCCGGTACAACCATTCAAGGGTTAGATTGCAGTTGCGATATTTTGGCGATGCACTATTTTAAAGAAGGACCGGTCATGTCTTTCTTCCTGTGACGAATGACAGGTGTAAATACGATGCGCTTGGCCCTCTCTACCAATGACTAAATTGTCCAGCTCCCCGGGGCAACCGACTCAACTCGTTGGCGCCCTATACCAGACCTCGAGCGCCGGCTCCTCTGAATTTCGAGTCAAAAGGCTTTGCACTAATGCAATCGCGGGCGGACCCGTTTCAGCCCTCTCGGGTGCCAGTCCACCCCTTCCCTAGCTTCAATCCCGAGGCTCGCAAACTGGCTCGCGAAAGCAGAATAAGGTTTTCGGTTGGCGAGGAGAGATCCTACGCGAATTTTGCAACGGATACTTTTTGTAAACGTAAACGCATCGGGCGCCTTAAGCCATTGTTCAGGGCGGAAAGCGTCAAGATCTGACGACATCCATGGATCTTTTGGCAAGGGTTGGCCATTAGTAACGCGTAATGCGCAGTCCCTCTCCTGTTGCCCATATCACCAAACCATGTGTTTGATATAATAATTATTCCTGAGGGAATTAGGAGCCCTTCGAAGGTGACATCCAAAATCTCCGGGTGCTGGACAAGCAGCGCGACACCCTGGCATAGGGAAGTTGTCACTGTATCAATACCGCTGGAGAATATCATTAAGCTAATGGAGGTGGTTTTGTCAACACTTGGCTTAGCTACTTTACGGAGAATAAAATCCAGGCAGATTTAAAGCTGGTGGGACCATTGGCGATCCTCTCGTCAAGGCCTTCGTTGAGGGTGTCCAGATACATGTCACGACACCAACGCATATTATGCACTTGATTGAAGTGTCTATTTATGGCACTCAGCAGTGGAATTTAATTGATTGATCATAGTTTCAACATGTAATATCCCGCTGAATAGTTTATCCTGTTGGCTCCCGAGTTATCGGCCCCAATTCAATTCAACGCGTTGTGGCGACAGGGAGCAAGACACACCCTATTATTCTTTATTATTCTTGGGTCAAATCAGCAGAAATAAATAGTGCTGCACCTAGCACCTTATGAAATGTATAAAATTCGGCCCAAGAACCCAAGGCTTGTATGCCCAGGAATTGTTCATGCTGCTGGCGCGGAATTCACAACAACTAGAATATTTTTATTTTGGAGCAGCAAAATCTCACGAGGAGACCTATAGAGTTTGCCCAAATACCTCCTTAAGCATGATCTGCGCCGTTTACCAATTTCACATACACAAGCCTTAGTAGAAGAAAGCCATTGTGTTGATTTATTATATTAGAGTAACATTTAAAGAGTTTTCTTGTTTTACCTTCAGGCTCCAGCAACTATTGTGGTCGCTGTACTTTTATATTGAAAAGCATATATCTAGGCAGCCTGCTCCAAGGTTCCGATGTTGTTGAGCTCCTGTTCTTAGGGCCAGACTCGAACTGACATTCAATTTAAGTTATTTTTATTTTATAAATATCTCTTTTTATTTTCCTTCTTTCTATTCCTTAATTTACTACATAATATATATAATTCATGTTGGTCGAACCTAAAGACCCCGAGACCGGAGGCTGCCCTCAACAGCAGCTAGAAGAGCCCTAGACAGATCCCTTCCATAGTTGCAGAAATCAAGAGCTTCTACATGCATCTGGAGTCATAACTAGTGATAGATACGTTGCGCTACTTTTCCTTTTTTTTTATTTTTTTTTTTAGTAAACTAAATCATAAATCCCTTGAAGTTGGCTTGCGGCTTGCCTAATACCGGTAATGGTAGGAATGATCACTTCCAACTAGTAAGTTAGTGGCATGCACCGCTCCTTCGCGTATATTGCCACATGAACTATGCGTGCCGCTTCTGCCGGCCTCGGCATTGCTGCTCACGCTTTACCGGAGTCAAAGCTTACAAAAAGCGAGCTCCTAAGTGGCTGAGTGCAGCGCATTATTACCAAACTCAAAAAATTCCTTGTGACAGGAAGCACAACGCCTCATATCCCACAACTGAGACGGCACTTGCCGATGTGGCGCAAAGCTAAAGGTACCAAGAAAAGCTCCATGCGAGATTGCAAAATAGGGGGAAGTGTCATGTAACTACCGGCCCTTCTAGATTTCTATTTCACATATCCATCAGAAGCTAGCCCGGATTTAAATACCTTGGGCAGTGTCTCTCTGAGACAGACCGGCGTTGTATTACCCCGTCACTTTTTCATCAATTACAATTCCCCCCTTCGCGATGAAAGTTGCTGCTCTTTTGAGCGTGCTTGCGAGTACCGTGCGTCTCGCCTCTGCTATCTGTGCTGACGCCGGTGTACCTTCGGCAAACGCCGTCTGTAATGTCGGTCCAGATTCCACTGACTATCTTGCTATGTTGGAGATAGTTAGCGAGGACTCACCCGGCGAGTGTCAGGCAGCTGATGCACCTTTTGGTGGTCAATATTATGAGAAGGGCAGGATCACCTACACTGGGGTTGATGGTATAGCTTCAACAATTTCGGCTCTCAACACCATATCGGATGTGACACCAGCCTTAACAGGAACTTACACCTTCTCCTACCCTGTGCCACACACATCAATCCAGGCCGGATCCCCTATTACTGTCAACGTCATATACAGTATTCCTGGGTTTGGTGATTTCGCTACAAGCACATCTGTGTGGACCGAGTACCATTCTCCCACCATCCTTCCAACTGTCTCTACTGTCACTTCAACAACACCTTTTCAAGTCATCATAGGCAAGTACCTCAGTAGGGCGCAGCTGAAACTTATATAATAACTTCCATATTCTTGCGCTACCATTGGCCAGCGGATCTTCTGCCAGGTCCTACATATGACACGAAATAATTATCCAAGCTAACAAAACATTCACAGTCACTACCACAACTGCCACTGTGACGAGTACTGCCACCGTTACACCTGAGGACGTCACTTCGACGGTGGTAACGGGAACTAGAACCATGATCGCGCCACAGCCAACCGTGGAAACTGTAGTTACTATTACGCCTCGACCGATAACTGTTTATTCTCGCTCCACTTCGACCTCTACCACGACCATCACTTGCTTTTCGACTTTCCCTCATAAACGTGACGAGACACGAGCTCGACTAGCAAGAGATGCGCTACCAGTATATGCATTACCAAACTGTGGCACCATCATTACAACGACCGTATACACTTCGACATCAACGTCATTTGTGCCTTCTACAACTGTCGTAGTAGATACAGTCGACACGACTGTAACCCAGACGACGACAGAAATGCTTAGCACCGTTACCAAGTATACAAGTATCGAAGCTACTATAAATACGACACCACTTCCTTCAACAATTACTGCTTTCACCATAGCACCACGACCGACAACAAAAAAGACCGTTGCCGTTGTTGTTATAAAGACAGTGCTACCGCTAGGAAAGAAGACACCTTGCTGTTTCAAGGCCAAACGCCCGCCACCAAACGCCCCGCAGTCTTTTCACAAGTGCCCATTCCCCAAAAAGAGGAACTCGGCATAAATGCCGAGCTTGGATGCAACAGAACTTTGAGCACTGCATCAATATTAGGTATGTTGGCCACGGCCCCTGAAGCTGACGATGTTGGGGTTGCGCTAGTAGATGTACATGCATGCTGGGAGTGATCGCGATCTACCTCATCTCTAACTGCTTGTAGTAGGAGGAATCTGTAGCCACAACCCCGCCTCTTGGACGAACGGTCGATGACTTTGCCTGGGCGGGGCTGCAAGGAAGGCCTTTGTCGACAGGCAGCGGGTGATGTGATTGTAAAAATCCCCTGTTACTGAAAGGAAATGTGACATATTTCATGGTTTTCTTGCAGGAGCCAATTGGCGGTATCAATCGTGTCGCCAGACGTGTCACCGGAGGATATTGAACACATGATAGAAATGTCGTCGTATGACAGCTTGATCACCGATGAGGAAGCTATGTTATACTGAAGTTTGGAGTATTATTTGCAATGATAAAAGATTAATGTGCGAGTTTGAGCATCACAATCCCCTCAATTGCTTCAACCACTTGTGTAGTGTCCGTTACACAAGGACATAGCATGTTCATTTAGTATTATTCCGGAAAGGCCAGATACTTGTGATTATTAGTTTCAACACTTGAGCGATGCCTATGTTGTCAAGGAATATCGAGGCGGTTGCATGAGGCGGGGAGATACAGGGATGTAGGCAGGGATGTATGGAGTCCTATACTTGACTAGTCTTCAGAATTCAGCTTTGGATTAGGGGAGGAGTTGGATGAAATTGTAATATTTCTACTATCTAAGAATGGCTAGATTCCTAATTTCAAGAAAAATATTTAAACAAGGTTTAGGATTGAGAAGCCGTGCTCGAATGTAGATATGCACAATCAGATGTGTGTGTGTACAATACATTGGGTTTAACAGTTACCTTGCTTTTACCGGGGTCATGTGGGGCAGGGTACACAGCTGGAGCCTTAACACAGTCAAAGGGATAGATAACGTCTTTAATGACTAAATCTTTTTCTGAATAGCTTCTTGCTGTAGCTTCGGAAAAGGTTTAGGGTAGGTGAAAAGATTTGGGACTTTTCAACAGCCCTGGTCAGTCTTACTTTCGGCAATGGCTATAAGAGGTTATTACTGGCCAATAGAGATACAATACGTAATTGTGAACAAAAGCAGGATGGTAACTGGATCCTGTTATGAACAGACGATCAAGTGCTGATGTATCGCCAAACAAACTGTTGAGCTGTGCACTCGGATATGCCGTCAATGTGGTGACGAAAGAATGCTGTTTGCTCCTAATGCCTGCAGCTCCCGTTCAGCTCACAGTTCCACATGCCGCAGTCGCATCAATAGTTCGGGGGCTAGATCGGCCAAATGCTCGAGATAGCCTTGGCACCCACTCTCGGTCGAGGCGGTCAAAGCGTTAGCGCTCTTTTCCTCTCCATACAACCGTCTTAGCCCACGCCACACCCATTCGTTAGTTCTGTATCAGAATCAATAGTGCTCTTACATGCTGGGATTGTGGCGGGCTGGACCCGCGCAACTTGCCGTAGGTCAGTTCTCACATTTTAGCCCAGCTACTATCGCGCCCTGCTCGAGGATGAATTGGGACATGATATTAGGGAAGAAAATAGATTACGAAGCCTGGCAGCTGGTGCTTAAATACTGGATGGTCTGCCTGCTCCTAGACTCTCTTTCCAAATTTCAGTTTCTTGTATCAAAAACCACCCACCAATCCATATCAAAGCTTCGATTTCACCATGGCCAAGCCGTTGCCCTGCAAGGACTTAAACATCCTTAAAACAACCCTTATGGGTCCGCAAGTGCTGGAACCTGGGACCATAGAATATTCCAAAGCTGGTATGCCATTTTTTTTTTTAGGGAGCCTATCCAGATCTCAGCTGACAACCATGACCAGTTTTTATCGGAAACTTGAATTATCGAATGAAGATGCCTGCTGCTGTCATTCAAGCACAATCCGTCCACGATGTCCGTTCTACAATTGATTTTGCCAGAAAGAATCGTCTACGTCTCACCGTCAAGAACGGAGGCCACTCATACATGGGCTACTGTCTCAACCAGGATGGAATAGTTCTTGATGTTAGCCCCATGAAGGGATGTTACATTGATGATCACGAGATGACTATCCAGATGGAAGCTGGCTTAGTCTGGAAAGACGTTTATTACAAATACCTACAGGACCCTCGCACAATCATCATCGGAGGACAGTGTCCGACGGTTGGTGTGAGCGGCTTTACCCTTGGCGGCGGTCTTAGCCCGTTCTCTCGAAGCTATGGTCTGGGTTGTGACAATCTAATCGACATGACCATCGTCACATGGGAAGGAAAGGTGGTAACTGTCAGCAGGGATGACACAGACGAAGAAAAGAAGGACCTATTTTGGGCCTTGGCTGGTGGTGGTGGTGGTAACTTTGGCGTCACTGTCAACATGACTTGCAAAATGTACAAGCTAGAGGACGAGAAGGGCAAAACTGTCACTGGTCAGCTGTCATGGGACCTATCCATCCCCGAAAAGGCAAAAGCTTTTGAAGACATGATGGAGGTTTTCAACACCACCAAGTGGCCCAAGGAGTTGACAGTTGACGCCCTGTGGTCACACGGACCGGACGGGCAGCCCACCGGTGGCATGACCGTCATCTATAACGGAGGAAAGAAAAAAGCTAAAGAGGTGCTGGCACCGCTGCTCGCGTTTAAGCCCAGTAAAAACGGGTTGAAGCAGAGATTGTGGAAAGGTTGGGTAAAAGAGTCAGAGAACTGGGACGCACGCAGCCAAGTGTATCACCATCACGCATCATTCATATTCGCCGAGGGCGCAATCACGCGCGAACTCACGAGAAAGATTTCATCTCTGATGGCGGAAGCGACACAGCTTCTCAAAATCAAGGAACATCACGAAAAGGATGAAAGCACAAAGGATGAGAGCACAAAGGATGAGAGCACAAAGGATGATAACATGGATAATGATGATGTGGAGGATGATGACGAGGAGGAGGATGACGCAATTTGTGTCATCACAGATGATGGAAACAAAAAGGATGAGAAAAAGGAGGCTAAACCCAAGCCCAAGTGCCACTTCCTCTGGGACCACATCGGTGGTAAGACTGAGGAGCGGGCGCCTGAAGATTCGCCATTCTACTGGCGCAATGGCCATTACGTTTCAACTCTCAAAATGCAATGGACTTGCCCGAGTGAGCGCGAAAAGATCATGGCCTTTATCGCAAAGTGCCAGAGCGAACTGCTGCCATACGCGATTGAGCAAAAGGCCGCCTACCTGAACTACATTGACAACACTGCACCCCACTGGGAAGAGGCCTACTACGGCCGCAACTACCCTCGGCTGCAGAGAATCAAGACCAAGTGGGATCCAAACAACTTTTTCTTCCACGATCAATCGATCCAACCGATTCCAAAAGGCGGGAATGCGCTTCCTGTCCACGATGAGCTCGCCGTCCCGAGCAAGAAGGAGATCCTCGCGCTGCCTCAGGTCAAGAAGGTTGAAGAGTTGTGGGATAAGTACGCCACGCTGGTCACGCCCGAGATGCTCGGATCGCCCAAGACTGAGGAGGAGGTGTATGAGAGGGATGCAGAGATTCGTAGGGAAATTCTTGCAAGCCGAGAAGCCTCGTCTTAAAGACTTTTGGAATATGTGGGCTTCAGGCCGGATTGCGGGCGTCTTCTATATTTAGTACACCTGAATTGAAACAACAAGCCATATCGCTGTTGACATTGCTTGTCTCCATTGCATCGCTGTCTCGAATTGGAATTATACGCGTATAGAGCCGCAATTGTGCAGGTGCCCCGCAAGTTATGACATGATCTGCTTTTAACTCGGCCGAAATGCTCTGACCATTTCTTTAATGCACCAACCGCGGGCATTCTCTGATACGATCGGATTCGCAATGAATACGAGAGGGTCCAACTCAAACACACACACACACACACACACCGCTCTTGCGACCGTCTTTAAACACCCATATCCAGCTTAGGAACCGTGCATAATAAAGCTTCCCCACCTGCGGGGTTGAAGCTAATTATGGGGAGACTCGATTCCCAACAGCTGAAAACGGGTATTTAAAGGGGGGGAAGAATAGGTGGAGGGTTCTCAAAACTTGAACCAAACAACGAGTAAGAATTTCATTCCTTCTGTTGCGGAATCTGTTCATCATGTCTTTGCAAAATAAAACGGCAATTGTCACCGGCTCGGCCGGTGGTCTCGGCCAGGCCATTGCCGAAATGTTTCTGGCCAAGGGCGCCAACGTTGTCATCTGCGACGTCAACCCCACACGGCTGGCTACCGCCGAAGCCAAGTACGCAGCCTCGCACCCCGACACTGCGCTCGTGGCCGAGGTCAATGTCACAGACGAGGAGTCCGTCAAGAGCCTGGTGGCTCGCGCTGCTGAAAAGTTCGGCACAGTCGACATCCTGGTCAACAACGCCGGCATCATGGACCGCTTCGACCCGGCGGGCACCTGCGACAAGGACCTGTGGGACAAGGTCATCGCCGTCAACATGACGGGAGTTTTCCTCATGACCAAGCACGCCGTCCAGGTCATGGAGGGCCAGGGCAGCGGCCTCATCGTCAACATCGCATCCAACGCCGCCTTCAAGGGCTTCGCGGCTGGCATCGCCTACACCGCCAGCAAGCACGGCGTGGCGGCCATCACCAAGAACACGGCCACATACTACGGGCCAAAGGGCATCAACTCCATCGCCCTGGTGCTGGGCGGCATGGAGACAAATATCGGAGAGGCGTTTGCTGCCGGCATCAACCGCGAGGGCATGCAAGTCTTCAGAGCCACAAACCCTGGTTTCGACCCTGCAAAGACAACAATTCCAGTCGAGCACGTCGCCAAGTATATCGGGTTCCTGACCGAGGACGGCATGGCCGAAAGTGCAAACGGAAGCTGCATCAACCTAAACAAGAATTGGCCTGCGGCCTAAGGAGGAGCTAGTCATCCAGCGAATTGGAGATTGAGCCGTGTAATTCCAATTGTCGAATAACCTTATTGTCCATAGCCACATCGGATCCTGAAAACGACGCCGATATCTCGCTCAAGTAGGAGCACAGTCACATAATGAACCTAGCATTGTTTTTATATAAATGAATAAACAATATTTATCATTGATCCGCAGCATTTACATCTAGTGTCTATATACTAGCGGGTTAATAGGGTATATTTATATCTCGTATGATCGTAATCGTGAGCGCAAAGAGCGACCTTCAAGGCCACATATCTAGCTTCGCTGCTCGGCATCGGTTCTGAACGTCTTGAACTCGCGCGCAGGAACCTTCTTCATGAAAAGCTCATCCAACTCCTCGTAGGATCGACCAGCAACCTCGGGCTGGCAGAACCAGAGATAGACTGTGGACAAGATGGCAAGAGCACCAAAGATGAAAGCGACCTTGGCTCCGAGGTTGGCCTGGTCGGGGTTGAAGAGAAAGGGGATGACAAAAGCCCACATAGTCTAAGATGGTGTTAGTTTTCCTGTTTAGCGAGTTGATTGGAGATAGTTTAGACTTACGAAGAGGGAGTTTTGAAGAGCGAGAGAGATGGAAGCAGTCTTGGCACGGAGTCGAGAGGTGGCGACCTCAGTAAGAAGGGCGTAGGCAGTAGCACCAATGGTGACGTTGTAGACGAAGCAGTAAAGCAGGAGCAGGGCGACGGTTCCCTTGATGGCCCCGGGAGTGGCAGCAACGGCAAGACCACCAGTGACAGTCAGGATGACTGTGAGAACGATCATTCCATAAATGGTCAGGTTTCGGCGACCAACTCGGTCAATGAGGAACCAAGAGCAGATGTTGCCAATCATGGACAGGACCTGCTGGATGATACCAAGAATAAAGCTCTCATCAGTGCTGTAGCCAGCGAGTTGCTGGTAGTAGGTGGAGTAAGCAGCCACGAAGAAGACACCGCACAGGGCCTGGATGCTCATGGGGGCCACGGAGATCATGGTACGACGAAGGTTGGACTTGCGGAAGCACTCGAGGAAGCTAGCGCCATCAGTCTCCTTGCGGACTTCCTCCAGAGTCAGCTCAATGACGGCCAATCGCTTCTCAATCTCGCCGTGAGAGTAGCCAAGGCGCTGGAGGGAGCCAACAGCCTTCTCATGCTTTCCGTGGTCGAGAAGCCACCAAGGAGACTCGGGGAGGAAGGGAAGAGCAATGAATCCCAATCCGCTGACGGCGTACTGGGAGACAAATACGGATCGGTAGGCCCAGCGGGTCTCCAAAGTACCGGTTCCCTTGACAACCAGAGAGACAATGAAGGGGCCAATGGTGAATGCGATGGCGGCGGCAGCAGTCAAGGTTCCTCGAAGAGCCAGAGGAGCAACCTCGCCAATGTAGGTCATGCTAACAGTAATGAAACCACCCACAGGGAAACCAGCGATAAACTTTCCGGCAAAGAAGATGGGGTTGGTGGTGCTGATGGTTTCGACCGTGATGGCAACGAAGATGAGGATGTAACAGATGAAGTAGGTCCACTTGCGGCCAATGCGATCGGCAACCCAGCCGGCGCCAAGAGAACCAACAACGGCACTGTCAATATAAGTTAGAGTTGTTCGGAAGGCTCCGAGGCTTTTGTTTCACTAAAGACTTACGAAGCAACGGGAGCTCCGCTGTAGGCAGACTGCCACTTTGCGGGGAGAACATAGTCGCCGGCATAGGGCTTTCCAAAGTCCTTTCGGAACTCTGGAATACCAAGGACGGTACCGCCGGCCTGGTTGTCGAAGCTGGTCAGGATCAGGACGTAGATGGCGTAGACACACCAGATAAAGGCCCAGGGCTTGTTGCGAATGGCCTGGATGGGGGACTCTCGGTGGTCCTCAGCAGCGGCAGCAGCACCAATCTGCTCAATGTGCTGAGGCTCGCCGCCCTTGAGGTCGACAATGTCGCCATTGTCAAGCTCCTTCTTCAAGTCGCTCATGGCGAAGAGGTGAAGAGGGTCCGGGGGAGGTTGGGTATTGGCGTTTGTGTGAAGTAGGAGGAGGAGAGGAGAGAGAAGGGGTCAATCCCTGCTCGACACGGCCGAGGCAATGGGGCGTGAGTTGCAAAGTCAAGAGAGGAGGAGAGCTCTTGAAGCTGCTGTGAAGCTGCTGGAGAGTGATGATGATGGGATCGACAGGAGAGTTTCCGGAGGACGTTGGATCCCTTCTTAAACTATCTTGCTCGACCTAGCTCTCTCCAACTTTTTTTTTCCCCACGGGGTCGGGTGATGAGCAGAATTGGAGTGCAAGCCCGTTAGTCTGGCGCTGGGCCCCCCCCCCCTGCTTGGTTTACCTCCGTTTAAGT
>KV875273.1:66930-82804 GCA_001879505.1 Calonectria pseudoreteaudii
TTGCTCGACCTAGCTCTCTCCAACTTTTTTTTTCCCCACGGGGTCGGGTGATGAGCAGAATTGGAGTGCAAGCCCGTTAGTCTGGCGCTGGGCCCCCCCCCCTGCTGGAGATGCGGTGTCATGGCTAGCACTGACCCCAAAAAAATTTCGAGTCTAGACCAACTCGCGCCCTAGTCTGGGGTCACGCGCGGTTGGGGGAAAACCGCAGAACCGGGGGAGAGCGCCTCGCATGGCCGTTTTGAGCTCCAGCAGGACTGGGGAAGGCAGCCACAGCGCGGAGAAGGCGACGTTAGGGTCCGTCCCTGACGTACACGGCGCCGCGGTTGACTCGCGCTGGCAGCAAGCCCCCAAGGCGGGCGCGCGTCCTGTCAGTTCGGCGAATTGAGGCTATATCCGGCTGCCGTGCTGACCCCGGATTCAGCGTGATCGGCACGGCAGTGTTTCCCCAGGTCGCCCCTCTCCCCAGAGATAAGAACCTGGGTCCAGCATCAGTGAGCCCACCTGCAACCCCGTTCCCCGCATCCTCTGCTCGGCTGCTCTTCTCCAGTCTTATTTTTTACGGATAAACCCTGAGCAAAGCTCGCGTTCGTATGAGTGGGTTTTGGCTTCTTTGGGGTACAGGGCTAGTGGCGAGACTAGGTTCCCGCGGCCACGAGGTGGCACACCAGGTTAAGGCAGGCAGATGGAGCTTGGCTGCGTCTCTCGATCCGAACTGAAGCCGGAGTTGTGCCTTGGTTTTCCTCTTCAGGCGTCGGGTGGGTGGAGGGGCGGCTCGTCTAGGCTGGTCAGAGTCAAGAATCGTGCGCCAGAACCAGGCACACGATTCAGGTCTCCAGTTTTTCGGTGTAGCTTTGCTGCCAAACTCGGCCTATCAACTGCCGATGGTGCATCTATTCAAGCGCCGCACCCTCCCCCGCCTCGGCTCGCGAGTAATTGGGAAATCGGGAGATCTACGCCTTGCTGATAGTTTTGGTGTATCCGTCTTGTTATTTTCGTATGCTTTTGGCGCCCAAGGCTTGGTACCGTACACGTTTCTGTCGCAGGTTTAGCTTATTAAACTGCACCCGCCAAATCCAACGACATTCAGCCAGCTTCAAAGCCAGTTACCACGCACATTGACCACACCCCCGTCTACTACCACCCCCTTCAGCCGCTATGGCCGACGTTGTTCAGGAAATTTTACCCACGGCATGGAACCGAGACTTTGAGAAGACCTCGGAAGACCTCCGCCCTACCCTGGCCAGGTGGGATCGCCTGCCCCAGAGGCTAGTCAAGTTCCAGCCAGACGAGAGTGCATACTTTGGTATTCGCGCTACCCCGGACGACAATGCCATTGACAAGCTGCCATCCCTGTCCTGGGGCAAAGGAGATGAGTTTGTTCTAGACTTTGGGGTCCACATGGTTGGCTATGTCTCCTTCAGGCTCGACCACACAGGTGCCAGTATGGATGCCCCATGCAGGCTGCGGCTGACGTTTGGCGAATCGCCGCTCGACGTCACCATGTCCATGGACAATGTCAAGACATGGATCAGCACGGCATGGCTTCCCGATGAAACCATCAACGTCGATGTGTGTCCGGAGAATGTTATCCTCCCCAGGAGATATTCCTTCCGGTTTCTGCGCGTCCAGGTAATCGACACTTCACCTCTCTTCAAGGTGAAGTTCTCCAATGTCAAATGCGAGTGCGTCAGCGCCATTGGTCAGAATCACCAGCTCGACGCGGTAGAGTTCGAGGACCCAGTGCTGCAGGACATAGACCACGCTAGCATTGCAACCTTGCGAGATTGCATGCAGACCGTCTTCGAGGATGGACCTCGCCGCGACCGACGCCTGTGGAGCGGCGATCTGAGGCTGCAGGCCTTGGCAAACTACAGAACGCTTCGAGACTTCAATCTCGTCAAGCGCAACATTTTCCAATTTGCCGCAGTAATCCGCGAGGACGGGTCTCTTCCTGCCTGCGTCTTTGAGAAGCCCAAGTTTTACCCCTCCACCGACTACATTATAGACTACGATGCTCTCTTCGCCGCCATTGTGCTCGACTACGTGGTTGAGTCCGGCGACATTTCTACGGGTCATCTTCTCTGGCCTACCGTCCTGAATTGTGTGAAGCGGCCCCTGCGCCAACTCAACCCCGAGACCCATCTGTTTGATGCCGATCGCACAAAGGATTGGAAGTTCCTCGACTGGGCACCCAAGCTGCACAAAGATGCCGGCTCCCATGGCGTGCTGCTGTACGCTCTGAAGGCGGTAAACAAGCTCGCAGCTATCCTGGACAAGGAAGCTCCCCACTTGGAGACGGTGGGAAAGATGACGGCTGCGGCTAGCAAATTCATCTCCAAAGACAACCTCTTCATCTCAGGCCCCGATTCCGAGATTAGCTACGCCTCAGCCGCATGGCTCGTTTTGGCCGAGGCCTTTCCCGAAGATGTCGCCCGGACCGCACTGCTCAACACCATTGCCCACGCAGACGCGGTGAAGCCCCTGACCCCGTACCTCTGGCACCACGTCTGTGACGCCCTCGTGACCGTGGGGTGCTACGACAAGTGTCTGGAAATCATCAACGACTACTGGGCCGGTATGATCCGAGCCGGTGCTGACACCTTCTGGGAGTGCTACGACCCCAAGGACCCGCGGGCGAGCCCGTACGGAGACGTCAGAAACAATAGCTTCTGCCACGCGTGGAGCTGCACTCCCACATATTTGCTGCGGGGCAAGCTCTTCGAGGCTGTAAAGGGCAAGGTGACGGGCAAAATCACAATGGGCGAGTTGGATGAAAAGTGGATTCAGCGCAGCATCAGCTCATAGAACGATAGATGTAGAAATTAACATGAAATTAAGACACCCAACATTTAGCAAGTGGTCAAATATGAGGTATTTCCTTAATGCCTTGGATAACCAAAGCCAGGATTGACCAAAAGAATGTTTCTCGTTATCTCATCCTATTCTGTTTTACTTTACTTAAAAACTTTTTGTTCTGGCAACTTCTCGTAAATAGCTTAGGATGCACGTCCAGCTCTAAGGTCCTACAAAAATCTACAACTCGGCAAGCTCCGTGGCAAACGCGTCTCTGACTATCCCCTCACATGTGACATGTCGAAATCGACGCCAGAGCAGCTGGACATTGATTTAGTCAGGTGCTATTTTAGTCCCCGGCTGTCCGCTGGCCAATCTAGCAGCGAATCGAGCCACGTCCGGGTACCAGCCTCCTAGTTCGCGCGCTACATGGCAGGCGAGAGGAAGCCAAGGGGGGGATCAAACTGCCAAAACGGGACACCGCTAAACCATTAACTCGCGGGCTGGGGGACCACGAGCTTGGCGCTAGGAACAGCATTCGGGAGCCGGGGTTTTTGGGAATGAGAGGTGGGCAAAAACGAACATGTGGTTTATTCCCCACATTCCGGGGCAATGGCACGACCCAACAAGCTGGGTCACGGATCCCACCGCCGCTAGATGATCAGGGACAGGTCAATGTGCATCAGCGATTTACATGGTATGGGGCTAAGCGGGACACGATGGGTTGGCAGTGAGCCAAGACAAGATTGAGGCCCAGATCGGACCCTTTGCAGCGATTGACTCCACATATGCACTTGGTCGCATAGTCATTTGCCCAGGCCGCCAAGATGAGGCCATATCCCATGGCGTAATAATGCCGAAAGCCGAGTTTCAGGAATGAAAGCACTGCTGGAAGTTAATGGCCCAACTATGTTTGATTCAAGTTGCATAATAGCGCATCTTGGTTTCAAGTCATGCCAGCAGATGCATGGATTGTGATAGATGGTTAGGAAAAAGCAAAACCAAATAGAAGTAATTGCGTCGGTATCCATAATACATGCAACAGTAAATTTGCCATCCCTTGCATCTCTGATAAACATATTCTTCCAATTTCCACTAACACTCGCTCGAGGTATTTTTTGGGGGTGTCAGGATCGGCTTCCCTCGGCCTCACCATCAATGGATATCGGCATTAATTTGGTCTTTGGAGAGGATGCAGGCTCTCTGGATCTTTCCAAGTCATGCGAGGGGATCGACTTCACATCTCTCATCAACTATATCGGACAGAAAATATTAGTCTAGGTTAGCCCACCAACCTAAACTAAAAAAAAACCGATGTAAAGCTAAAGTGCTATATGAAGTATATCAATTACACTGACAATTTGATCCTTTTAGCCTAACGGTCAGAAGGATTGTTGCAAGGCCCGACACTCCACCTGGCTCCTTGCGGTAAATATGAGAGAACCAGGTGAGATATCAGTCACGTGATACCTTGGTTTGAGTGTGCACTCCTGAAAATGGAGCTGACAATGCGGCTGAAGCCTTGCTTACGTCTCCCCGCTTCGCCCACTCATCTTGAGCTATTTGTCTTGTATTAACTGGACGACTACTAGCTATTGACCTCATGCAACTTTTCTCCATGGTTTTCGTATCTGCTGCACTGTCTTTTCATTCTACCCTCCCGATAACCAGCCATGGAACGTCATCACAGCATTCCCGAAATGGTCTTGGACTCCAAAATAGAGAGCTCCATATCCAATGATGGCAAAGAGATCAGGCACGTTAGGTTCTCAATGGGTAGTAGTGTTAGAATCCGGCAGCTGCGAAGAGAAGAAACCTGGCGACGTCTCCACAACCTGGGCAGGGGTGCGTTTGGGCAAGTTTGGCTGCAGCAGTGTGTTGCAGGCAATACGAAGAGGCAACTTCGCGCGGTCAAGGAGATTATGAAGCACAACATGCCTACATCCTATTTATTTCGAGAGCTGGAGACGATTGCAAAGTTCTCCCAGGAAAAGGTCAGTGTACTTTGTCACTTCTCAAGGTGGAATTTATCTTTACTTAACGAGATTAGTATGCGCACTGCTTCGTCCGTTCTTCCGGCTGGTATGAAAATGAATTAAGTTGGTTTATTGCCATGGAATACTTGCCTTGTGGTGATCTACAAAAGGCCGTTACAAATATCCTTCCAGAGCCAGAAGCGCGGCAGATTGTGCTTCAGGTTGTAGATGGAATCAATTTAATGCACGAAAGCGGATTTGCACACCGAGATTTAAAACCATCGGTAAGATATTCAACTAGCATCCATCCAAGAAGGAGGCAAGGGGAAAGAAATCAATATTTACTAACATCTCCACGTTGAAGAACATCATGGTGTTCAGGCCGGGCCCTTCATGGTGGGTTAAAATCACGGATTTCGGCATCAGCAAGCGAACAAATGATACCTCCTTGGGTACCTTTTTTATTGGAACCGAGGCATATATGGCACCAGAGCTTCGGCATATGTATTGCCCAGATGACGACGAGACAGTGGAGTACCAGACCTACAGCAATGCGGTTGATATGTGGGCCATTGGAGAAATCACACACCATCTCCTAACGCGGAAACGGCTGTTCCCCAGTATGCAAGAACTGGTCAGATATGTGGTGAGGGGTGCTGCTTTCCCTGTTCAAACGCTTCTTCAGGTTGGGTGCGACGCTGAGGGAATAAGCTTTGTGACGCGTTGCATGGCCGCGTCCCCTAGGAAAAGACTAACCGCCAGCGACGCCTTGGGTCATGTGTGGTTTCTCAATCATGAGTGGATCAATGAACCCGAGGGGGCAGAGCAGGGTGGTTACAGCTCAGGGTGAGACAATCCCGATTCTTGTGGTGATAAGTTTGACAAGAACTCAACTAATAGCAGCTTCAGGGACAAGGACGTACCACACACAACGGCGCGTTTCTCAGAGCAACCCACATTGTTGCCTTCTGAGACTCCACTTCAAAATTACGATAAGCAAGATTTCTCTGCGGCTTGGAGTACTATTTCTGAGAGCAATCAAGCATTTCAACCATATGCATCGCCACCCCAGGTATCATCGAGTCAACAGCCAACCGAGGTACCATTCGATCAAATGGCGTTCCAACAACAATTCACTCAAAAGCCGGTCCAGACATCTTTTCGTCAAGATACAGTGCAACAACCGTTTTATCAAACAACGGTTCAAAATGATGACCAGTTTCAAGACTATTCCGCGACTTGGGGTAGTATTGCAAATGGACAGCCAGCTGTCCAACCATATAACCCGCCAGCACCAGTGCAAACAACCTTATTCGACCGGGATGATACTACTTTCCGCCATGTCGCCTCCGGGTCAGTAGTGGAACCTCCAGTGCAACTTTCGGAGGTCGAGCCACCAACGTCAGAATCGGACGCTTTCAGTGAAGAACTTTCGGACACTGATGGCTCGGAAGATCTGTCTGATGAAGAGAGTATGGAGTCTCGACCATCTTTCAGACCCTCTGCGCGGCATTCAGGGGCTCTCAGCTGTCCCGTCCGGGGCTGTCCCTTTGAGAACAGTGAATTTTCCTCGGAGGAGCTGCTCCAGCGCCATCGTGAGAATTTTCACAGTGAGAGTGAATCAAGAGGGTCACGAGTTGCTTCTTCAAAGCCACCAATGTTTGATCCGGTACCGGATCGCCATGCTCCGCAGGTAAAGACTCTTGTTTGCTCTGTCGAAGGCTGTCCCTTCGGTAAGAATGGATTTTCATCAGAAGAATTGCTCCGACGCCATTATGAAAATTTTCACAGTGGAGATGAACCAAATACGCTAGAGGCTGCTCATTCGAAGCGGCCAATACCCCGTCCAGAATCGGGCGGTAATGGTCCACAGTGGGAGCCTTTCGCGAGCTCTGTCAGAGGTTGGAGAGAGAGCTTGCAACGGCGCTTTTTTCATGGTGGGGATGAGAAAAAGAGCCGAGGAAATACGGATTCCAACGATGCAACGGAAAATTCGTCATCAACCCGTATACCTATAGGGCCGGGTGATCTTGTCTGTCCTGTACAAGGTTGCATCTTTGCAAACTCCCGTTTTTCCTCTCACGAAACACTGATGCATCACTACGAGAATACTCATAAAGGTCCCACATTACTCCCATCCCAGCCCCGTCCCTCCAATCAAGGAGGTAGGAACTATCCTGAAAAGAGTGGTGCTGGTTTCAAGGACGAATTCACTTGCATGGTCAAACGATGCCCCTACTCCAAGCCTGGTTCGGGATTCTCGACCTCAATGGCCCTTTACCTACACGTACAAAATGTTCATTGATTTTAAACGCACATTCAGTGTTTAGCCATAGCCTTGTTGTTTTAGTTCCTTGCTATTTTATCCTCAGTATTTAGATGTACTGTAACAACCTGTCTGATCGCTACTCGGCGGAGGCGTGGTTAAGAAATGTAGGGGTAGCATTAATCGGTTCGGGTAACAGCGGATATGAACATATAAAATAATAAGTTAGATGATTATAAATTTCTTCACCATTTGAGATCGTAAATTTTATACTATGTGTCAAGTATTGTAACCTGGCCATTAGGTTTGTTGGATGAAGTCCAATTGCATCTGTGTCGGTGAAGCTGTATGGGGTAAGTGTTGTTCTATGTATGGCTGGTCTAAGTGTTGGCCTGTGATGAACCCGATCGTGTGTTGTCTTTGATAATTACTATAATATCGCATAGGTGGAGATACCAATCAGCACTGTGGTGTGGGGATGTGCTGTAAGCTTTTTATTTGTTCCGAAATATTCACTGCCACTACGGCCACTTACATGATAAATTAACCATAAACCAATCATCCAATAAGTTGCAGATAATTGACAGTACAATCCAAACAATCGGCGGGTCCTTCCATCGACAGCTTGTGTGGATCATGATTCCCTGGTAATAGGGTCTGTGAAAGGACTCAATTGGGGCCATGCTGTAGCATTCATGGCCATTGGAGTGATGGTCCTAATTTTTGTGAGTAAATCTGGCTCCAAACCATTTATTCTCTAATTATTTCGTATTTTGTCATGGCTATTATTGTGCTGGAAGGCGGTTCTGAATTGATTCCCCAGCAACCTGCTACTCCAACAATTTAGGATTTGGAATACGGGTTTTCGCAACAAGCCATGAAACACGACTACCTGCCACCTGCCTCTTTGAGAAACATGTCCAGCCCTACCGCGCCAGGCCAAGCTATCCCTGCGATGAGCGATTCTTGGTGGTGTTCTTGGTCGGAAACCCCCTTGCATCACCGCACGTGACCGCGTGCATGGCGGGTGGTGCTGCCACGGAGCGACAATCATGTCGCTCGCCCCATGGCCCGGCTCCGAACCTCGGCCTGGCGCTACTCATCATCGTCATATCACTCGCCCAGCGCGCCCGCGCCTCTGAGAACCAAAAAAAAGCGCCCCAAGCCCAGCAATGGCGCCCGCCCAAGCGCCGCCGCTGCACAGGCTGCCGTTGCACATTGTCGGCGACGTCCTGTGCCTGCTCGACACGACGGAGCAGCTGCGCCGCGCCGTCGTCAGCCATGCGCTGTTCCACGCCGCCTTCCGGGACAACGCTCACGCCATCACCCGGGAGCTGATAAAGCACACCGTCCCCGGAAACGTGCTCCCGTACGCCCTCATCCTGCTCGAGTCCCAAAGGACGAACCCCGAGGACCACGAGGCCGTCCGCGACCTGCTGGCGCGCCTTGGCCGCTACATCCTGGTGCCCACCGAGGCCGCGGCCGCCCTCGCCAAGCTGTCGCTGGCCGACTGCGCCTTCATCAGCCAAAACTACGAGGCTGCCCAGTATCTAGCCCAGGGACTGGCCAAGGAAGCTATACCTGTGTTTAATCGCCGCATGGAGCAAAGCCACCCAGCAGAGATCAACCATGTCGAAGAGTTTCGCATCATCCGCGCCCTCTTTCGCTATCAGCTTATGTGTAATCTATTCTGTCTCAAAGACGGCAATCCACTTGACGGGACCGAGCGCACCCTCAACTTTTTTAATACATTTTCCGTCTGGGTCAATGAACAATTAATGTGTGTGTATACCTACCTAGAACGGAAAGTCTGTCAAGGTAAGCAAGCGTATTCGCACCCAGCCGTCGTCATGCTCTCGCGCCCTAACACAACCTCAGCATTCGATGAACTTGCCGCGCATGATGTTCAATGGGGCTGGCTTCCCATGTTTTGGTCGCGCCCCAGGGAGGATATTCCGCGCCTTCAAGAGTTTGTAAGTGCTGCTAGCTCTCAACCCAAGCTCAGCAGTGTCCGAAACTAACAGTGCTCAAGCTCACCCAGGGATTACCCTTTCTCAAAAAAGTCGCATGCGCCAAAACATACGACGAATGGCATTCCTTGCTCCAGTTGGATCGTTTTACATCCATGGGGTTTGAGCGCTACCCTTACTCGCAATTGCTCTGGATGCCGCCGGATGAAGCGCTTCTGGAGGCTCTTGAACTTACCCACCTGCAAGCTCCTCTGTCTTCTTTTCGACCAACCGATCTTGATCAGCTGACTCGAGCGCTGGATGGCGAGGACGGCATCAGCTCCCACCCCTTCCATGTATGGTTCACCGCCCACAGAAGCATCCCGGTTTTCAGCAGTGTCTTTTCCTATGTGGACAAGAATCTCTGGGAATGCGGCTACGTCTTGTGGGACATTGGAGATACGTCAGAAGCACGCATCCGAGATAGGTGTCGGAAAACAAGACGCAAGTCACCCGCATATCCTCGCGTCGAGGTTCCATGGACCACAGTAGACATAGCCAGAACCCAAAGACAGAGGACTGACATTTATTTATCCGGTGGCAGAGGGTTCTGGCCAAGAGAAGGCTACGACTTTAGTAGGATAACTGGCCTGTCTGATGAGATGCAGCAGACATTGATCGAGAAGTGGGAAGCTGAGCATGGCGCATATGTTACTCAGGTAAGCCGACTTCCAAATGTTGCTCTGTGATTGCGTTTGACAATTTTTTGCCTTGCTATACAGCACTCGCGCCACAATTTCCATGCCTGGGACCAGTAAACGGGACGTATTACGACGTGTATGAGCTTGGTTCTCTTCAAATGTAAATATAGAGACTGTATATAGATCGCGAGATGCGTGTTCACGACGCTCTCGCTACACAATGTCTGCAAATCACTCAATCAATACAAAAGCCGGGCCCATACAGCAGCCCCTGAGACATCGGGGCGGCTGTTCAATCGCCCTTCATTCCTCTCCCCGATTGTCCCCCTCCCCCCCTCCTCGCATCCTCCCTTGCAACAGACGGTCATCCCTGGTAATGGTCCATCAATGGCGCTCCTCTTGCCTTTTGAACTATTAAACTATCCTCCGTTACGCGCTACGCCAACCAGCCGCGTCGGTGCATGAGATCTGCGACAGCGCATCCCCACCTACTGCAAGTGCACACCATTCAGCTCAGCCGCATGCCCCTCATCAATCCCTGGCCTCTCTACCCTTTGAGCTAGCCTTCAAGGGGCGTCGGTTAAACCCTTCAGCTGTATACAGATTCGGACGCGAGCCTATGCTTCTTGGGTTTAACGTCAAGGAGAGTGGGAACCAATGTCTATCCTTCGGACAACAATGAATGGCCCAGCCACGCAGGGTCTTCGCTCTCCCTCCTGAAGACAATGCAAAGAAAGGCAATTCAGTCTCAATAGATTGTTCCAGGCGATCTCATAGCCCTTGAGTGCATGCCAGCGACGATTGATGGTTGTTGATGCTCGAGTATATGAAGATCAAGCCGGCGCCGCTGATGAGAGTTTGGACAAGCACCAGCTCGAACACCAATTACCAACTCTCACAAAGAGACACAGAACAAATAAAAAGAAACCATTCTTACCACTTCTTGATCACACTCAACAATCTTTCCAACTCTTCCACCTTCATCACCTCCATTTTTCACATCACAAGGCAACAATGAGAACTTCACTAGCACTCCTGGCCCTTGCCGCCTCCACGCTCGCTACTCCTCAGCCAGCTTCGGACAGTATCAGCCCTGAAGGCAGTGCTCCCAACGGATGCGACACCACCTACGATGGCGAGTTCGAGGTGACAGTCTTCTCGGTCAAGAGCGCCAAAGCCAAGCGTGACATCTACGAGGTTAGTTCCGTCTATCCCACACACAACAACTATAAGCCATCTAACCTGGGTACAGAAACGAGGAACATGCAGCGGGGATGGAGTTTTGGTCATGACCCTCAAGGACGGTGTTCTCCAAGACGCAAAGGGCCGCACTGGTTACATCGCCTCCAACTACCAGTTTCAGTTCGACCAGCCTCCCCAGGTTGACGCCAAGTTCACTGCCGGGTTTTCGGCTTGCAACAACCAATCCCTGGCTCTTGGTTCCACCACCCAGTTCTACCAGTGCAAGTCGGGAGACTTTTACAACCTCTACGACCGCAACTGGGCCGCGCAGTGCGAGCCTGCCGAGATTGTCATGATGCCCTGCGGAGGAGCCGCTCCCAAGGTCCAGGAGAAGAAGATTGTCGGCAGCAGCATCGTGGCCACGACAGTCGTGACGGTCGTTTCGGATGGCACCACCAAGGAGGTGCCCACCACAATCGCCGTGCCCATGTGCCAGATTGGCGATGGCCAGGTCCAGGTGCGCACCACTCCTTGCGACGACATGGAGCTGCCCATCATCACGGCTCCTCCCGTCAGCCAGGTCCCCGACGGCGGCATCAAGATTCCCGAGTCCCCCGCCGTCCTAACCGCTCCCGCAGCCCCAAAGTCCAACCCTGGAGAGCACGTCGCGGAGGATACCAAGACTTTGGGGACCGAAGATGCTGCTCCTCCTGCCCCCGGCTCGGGTTCTCTTGCGACCGACACTGGCTCTGCCGCGTTGCCTGCCCAGACAGCCAAGGCCAAGGCCTCGCGCACCAAGTCTTCGGAAGCTCAGGAGACTACCTTTTCAACGGTTACTTCCGACAGCACAGATTCTAGCAGCGAGACTAGTAGCGGTTCCAGCGATGCTGCTGCATCTACAAAATCGGTCTCGGGTGGAATGAAGCTTATGCCTAGTGCGGTGTTTGCACTCATTATTGGAAACATGCTGGCTTTGGCGTGGATCTAAATTGTTTAGACTGGTGTGCTAGAAGAGGTGTATCACGATCGGAATATTTGTATTTGCATGGGTTAGCAAGGTTGATTTTGTGATTTTGGATTTGGAAAAGGGCACCAAATGGTAATAGATGGAGTTGGGTTTTGATAGACAGACGCATTAGAATAGACGGAACGGTTTCGAATTTACATCTTTCTGCGTTGTTAAGCTGCTCGCTGTTATTTCTCTCCGTGATATAGGGTGGCTACTCTGAGAGCAGTATGCAAGTTAATTGGCCTGTGCAGGGATGCCTAGTGATGACATAATCCACTGCATCGCAACTTTCCGCACGACTCGCCATCGAGGCCTCAGTTCCTTATTAAATCACCACAGCTCTTCACAATGTCGGAATACTGGAAGTCGACACCGAAATACTGGTGCAAGCACTGCCAAGTCTACGTGCGCGATACAAAACTCGAGCGCCAGAACCATGAAGCGACCGGCAAGCACCAGGGCGCGCTGAAGCGCTTCCTACGCGATCTGCACCGAGGCCACGAACGAGAGGAGCGCGACAAGGACCGCGCACGTCAAGAAATCGCCCGACTAAATGGAGTCGTCTCGGGATCTTCGTCAGGGCCCTCGGGGTCCTCATCCGCGGCCGCTGGCGCCGCGCGCCACGACAAGCCCTCGGCGCCCAGCGAGTCGCAGCTCAAGCGACAGAGAGAACAGCTCGCAGAACTAGGAGTGGCGATGCCGAGCGAATTCCGACCCGAAATGGCGATGCCTGGAGAATGGACCGTGACAAAAACAAAAGTGATTGAGACGAAGCCCAAGACGGAAGAAGGGGAGGAGAAGGGCAAGGTGGAAGCAAGAGCTAACGGCGTGCGCAAGCGCGAGGTCACTGAGGAAGAGAAGGACGAAGAAGACGCCATCAAGGGACTGTTCAAGAAGCCGCGGCGATGGGGCAGAGATTCCAAGGCCATGCCCGAGGACGAAGACAAGGAACTCGATGCGCTGCTGAGCGGATCGACGTTCCAGCCCTCCGCACCCAGTGCGCAGGACGACGACGTCAAGAAGGAAGAGGATACACCCGATGACAAGACAAGCATAAAACTCGAAGACGGCATCGCCAAGGAAGAGGCGGACGAGACTGCAGCTGTCAAGGCGGAGGTGCCTGAGCAGGCTCCGGCCGTTAAGCCCGAGGCGGATGCTGGTGACTCAGGGATAACACCCATTGTCTTCAAGAAGCGAAAGCCCAAGGGTATCCGTCAGAAGTGATGATGCGACGATGGATTATTGATTTCCCCCATTTTGTCCACGGGTAATGAAAAAGAGCTGTTTGAATGCTCATATTGGATACAGGGCCGGAGCTGCCACAGCAATGAATGAGGGTCGGTGAGCTTGCATAGTCCAGAAACGGAGCTACTGACAGCAAAGGACATATCTACCCACGAGCAACACTATCAAGAATTTATGCCAAGCTTAGGCTTACCTACAGTCTAGAGAGTTCGGCCATTATGCTCCGTCTCAGACGTAATCCCCTCCGGTTGTAGTCCGTCTTCTCAATAGCGTCGTCCGACGCCTAGGATAGCTTGCACATCCGTGATGGGCAGTCTCAAATCTGTGCCCGATGCCGGAACCAATAGCTGAAACGAAAATTGACATGACGTACGACAGCATTGAATTTGACCCATGCAAATATTGTGAGCGGGGATAATGGATGGGAACGAGAACAGCGAGGGGACTAGAGACGGGAATAATCTGTCAAGCACGGTAGTTATTCCCGCCGAGGCTTGGTGAAACTAGTAGTAGAAAACAGTAAGGGCAATGTACCAGTGGCCAGCTAGGTCAACGGCCCGAAGAAGAGCAGCGAATCGAAACGATTGTCAGAGATTTCAAAGCGGTCAATCCATGCGGTAGGCCCTTGCAAACCCATGCTCGTTTCCGAGCCCCTCCGTTCCATACCTCAAACGGCTTGACATGGAGGCGGGGCAGCTCCGGCCGGTGGGTTCCCGGCACTGTTACACCGTGACGGTGGGTTAATGAGCCCCAGCTCTTTGGCCAGTTGCGCTCTTATCTCCATCGGAATATTCATGAGATTCTGGGGCCCTCTTGCGTCACTGGCAGGGCGGAGTGGGAACCCGGATCCCGGCGCCTTTTTTTCTCTCTTGACTAAAAAGCGAGGCCGAGGCGATGCCGAGCGCAATCCATTCCCCGGTCTCTTCTGAGATATAACTAGAGTATCCGCCTCCATCTCTGTTTGCGACGCTGGCTATTCACTCCATCTACTCCAATCCACATCTCCCGATCCCATTCCAATCGCAAAAATGGCCTCCAACCCTCCTGGACAGTGCTGCATCACCGGCTTCCGCCATGAGTATGAGCCCCTCCCTCTGCGCATTGCCCCTCCAAGCCCGCATGGAACCTCAATGTTGAGGGGCATGCGCCTGGCGACGAGGCGCATCGGATAATGCACCCAAACACCAAAAAAAAAAAAAAAGATGAAGATGTACTGACTTCTCACTCACAGAGGCGAGCCCCAGGGCAAGCTGATCAAGATTGACGGCGACGTCGATGCCTACCTCGCTACCCCCGCTGAGGGCACCGAGCACAAGTCGGCGGGCATCCTGTTCGTAGCCGACATCTTCGGCATTTGGAACAACAGCAAGCTCCTAGCCGACGAGTTCGCCAAGAAGGGCTACACCACTCTGGTGCCGGATCTGTTCAATGGCGACCAGGTGCCCGAGCCCCGACCCGACAACTTTGACATTATGGGCTGGTTCGCCAAGGGCTCCGACGGCAACAACCCCCACACTGCGGAGCAGATTGACCCCTTGGTTGTCAAGGGTATCAAGGCGCTCAAGGATATGGGCATCACCAAGATTGGATCTGTCGGATACTGTCTCGGTGCCAAGGTGGGTTTTTATTGACAAAACCCGTTTTAAGAAAAAAAAAAAAAAGAAGAGACGGAATATACTAACAGGTCCTTTCTTCTTCTTCTCTAGTACACTGTTCGCAACATCAAGTCCGGCATCGACGTCGCCTACCTCGCTCACCCCTCGTTCGTCACCGAGGAGGAGTTCTCGGCCGTCAACGTGCCGCTGTCCATTTCGGCCGCCGAGCACGACGACATCTTCCCCCTCGAGAAGCGCATCGAGTCGGAGAAGTATCTGCGCAAGCTCACCATTCCCTGGCAGATCAACCTCTTCTCCGGCACCGAGCACGGCTTCGCTGTGCGCGGCGACATGTCCAAGAAAGAGCTGCGCTTCGCCAAGGAGCAGGCCTTTTACCAGGCTATCACCTGGTTCGACAACCACCTGCTGTAAGAAAAATAAAGTAACAAGAACAAGAACAAAAAGTGTTGAGGGTAATGGGATTGGTTGTGAAGGGGGGTTTTTTGTTCCCTTTCTTTCTTTCTTTTTTTTTTCTTACATGGAGAATACTATACACGATGAATGCAAACGAAATTACATGATGAATTACAACGTCTACTACTCTCTTGCCCGGTCATGTCACCCGACGTTCAAATAAAGCTCTGGACTGACATCATTGGATGACATTATGCTACGTTATGCTGCAACATAAGCAAGCAATAGCGCGTGTGTGCAATCATGGACTGCCGCAAAATTATCTTATCCAGGAAGCCACAACGCACCTTTACGTGGGCGCACGATTGGAGACGCGCCACAGGCTGGCTGCATACAACTTTTTTTTTTTTTTGCTTGGTTCAGACATGCAGCTGAATACGACACGCTAGAGCCGACGCCGCTGACACTAAGACCCAAGGCTTGGTGGACTCACCGGGAAACGCTTCACCCGCACAAAAGCGACGTTGGTATGTTTCTTTGGAAGCTGTACCGGCAGTGGGAAGGAAGCTGGACGCCCCATAGAGCTGGGCTACTCACCAGTGGACCAAGCCCAGAAAAGAGTTCGGGTTGGATTCCGAAGTCCGAGTTCAGGAAAGGATTAGGATTTCCCGAGAGGTTGGGTGGATCATTGAATCGTCACCGGGGAACAAAGTGGCTTACCTTTTTTTTTTTTTTTTTTTTTTT
>KV875273.1:91860-126129 GCA_001879505.1 Calonectria pseudoreteaudii
AAAAAACTGCTCGAGGGACCTGCCCCGCTTCGTCGAGGAGGGGCAGGCGCCAACTGGACACCACTTTCCCACTTGCCCACCAGGCACTAGTTTGATTACCTTTACGTCGAGCCAGTGGCCCAAGGTGGTACCTGCCATGCTTTGGGCAGTCAGACGCCGGCATTAGCAGGCGCGATGGTCAAATTTTGCCCGCCTTAATTTCGACCCCTCATGCTTGTGTGAATGTCTGCCCCTCTTTGTGCGCGGGGCTTTTTTTTTTTTCTTTTTTGTCAGCGGGTCAGCGAATGCCGTCGATGGACCGACAGCTTTGGCTTCAAGCTGCCGCTATGCCTCACCGCCCACCAGCAAGAACGGAGAGTAGCAAAGATGTTTTCCATAGTGATGTCAATGCTGACGACAGGGTGCATGTTTCAGATATGCCGTCCCCAAAACCAATCCAGAGACTAGCAGTGATTGTTGTTGCCTGCTTCGGTCCGATGGACATAATGGGCTGGTTTGTGCTAGGTACCAACGTAAAAGGCCATGGGCCAGGTCAAAAACACTAGGTAGCGCCGCCAAACCGCGACTCTTGCGTTGCGTCGAGAGTGGCATTCATCAAACGAGTGCCAAGGGTCAGCCTGGACCGTCCACTCAGCCGAGCCAAGCTAGTCCGGCGCCAGAGCAACAAGCGTCCCCGGACCGACAACGTCTGATGAACAACAACCTGGGTTTCCCGGACCTGAGGATAAACCTCTCTCCGTCCGAGGTATCGGACATGTGACCTTCCGGAGAGCATTTGAGCTTATCTGCCCTGTCAAAGTTGTCAGACCCAACGCTTGTGCCTAATAATCCATAGTAGGGATGGACATCGTCTCAGCGCGGTTGATGGGTACGTAGCTCACTGGCTCAAAGAGGAAACATCTGCAACGCCAGCGCTGCACTGCAACCCTCCGGAGAACAGGCACCCGGGAAAATATAAGCAGAGCTAGTTGAAACTAGAGGCAGTAACGGCATCTAAGCTTATGGATGCACTCGACGTGCTTGGCAAAGCATAATCGGCAACATGGCTCACAACAGTATTTGCCGTCACGCGCCTGAGCTCGAGGCATTGGGCCGAGTCGGGTTTGGGAACGAAACAGCACTGCTTAGTCGAATGGCTTGGTAGTTATGTCAGCTCCCGCCATCGACTCGTCCTGACCGAGTACGCATTTGAGAATCCTGAAATCCCATTTTGCTGTCTTGTTAGGCCCTTTACCATAGGGTATGTTACTGTGAGAGATCTTGCAGCCTACAAGGCGCGCCCTTTATCCTTGCGGCCTAGCTGGCAAGAAACTTAGTCCAAGTAATCCTGTTCGAACTTGGCTTATTCATTATTAGACGGTGCGTTTAGCGCTCATTCAACCAAACAGCCACATTACGCAAGGTGACGAAACCAAAACCTGTATCACCCTCATCCTAGCTCGATATACTTGAGCCCGCTCAAGCAACGCCAGAGAGGCTCAGCCCTCTCAGATGGTCCTTCTCACAAGACCATGAGAAATCCGACAAGTCCGCACCCTGAGAACCCGATTCTAGGTGCCCCATATCCCAGGGAGCATAAAGGCGACGGGCCAGTACAACGTATCAGCACGGTGGGTCTCTGCATCTGGTGCTGTAATCAAACTCGAATCGATTCGTCCGAATGCTGATGTTATTCTTATGTCCCGCACCTTTCGCTGTAGGAGGTAGGCAACAGGCCTACGTTTCTATACAGTATGTACAGAAAGAAACAGCCACATTTAGGCTCGAGACACATCATTGGTATCGGTATCGTTCGACGCGGAGGAGTCGAGGAGGCAGATCTCGGTGCCGACCTTGAGGGAATCGCAGTCTAGGTCAATGTTGTCCTTGAGCATATCATCGACGCTGATATCATTGTCGTGGGCAATGTCCCAGCAAGTGTCGCCAGAGTGGACCTCGTAGCTCTTGAAACCTTCCAGACACTTGGGCTCGACAGGTACGTCCTTGCTTCCGCCCGAAGCCCAGCTCATGTACCAGAAGAAGAGCAGCAGGCTCAGTCCGATAAGGACACCAAAGTTGAGCAGAGGACGCAAGTCGGTGCGCCACGACGTGGCGTCATGATCGCTGTGGTGACCAGATCCAAGGAAGGCTGCGGATTCAGGAACATTATCGTCTCCATCGCTGACCTTGGTCAGGCGACCGTACTGTGCACCAGGAGCGCCCTCCCAGATGCTACCATCAGCGTCACGATAGGTGTAGACCTGGGAGTCGGCATCGTAGCCGACGCGCTCCATGCCTTCCGGGAGGCGCTCCTCGTCAGTGTCATAGCGAGAGAATCGCGGCATTGTGGTGGATTATTTGGTATTTGGTAAGAATATTTTGGAAATTCGATGCAGAATGCTGAAAGGTGCGTATGATGATGGAATAGGAGATGATAAGAAGGTAAAGTCTCGGTGAGGCAGGAGATAAAACGACAGCTCTTGAAGGGGGCCGAGCCGTGTCATGCACTTATGTAAGCCACGACGGCAGGGAGATGGGTACTGCGCCACCGCCATCGCGACTGAACCTTGTCTGACTGGTTCGTATTGAGGCCAACCGAGGACGTGGACAACATTCCAGGCAACACTTTAACAGCACTTATCCCCAATTCATCCATAATAGCCGCCCGGCTGTGTTGCGCTGAGTTTGTGCGTATCGCATCTTCATAACCACACACATAATGTGCCCGAGGGTGGGCCGCCGAAGTACCCCGTGTGCCCAACTCCACTCACGGCCTGAATTGCCCAAAGTGGCAAGCCAACTCATTGCCAACCTGAATGCATTGTGACCTGACCAGCAATCGGCCCAGAGACATCATGCTAAATGATAAGCAATTTGCTTGGGAAATCCCATGAATAAGTTGAGAACGTCCGGCTATCCAAATGGTAACGCTGCCATGCTTGATCAAATTGAGAAACAAATCGTCGTGTTTTAGAGGTTGACTTGCTAAAATTGTTGTCTTTCGGAACGTGTTAATAACTTCTGGCATGAAGGTAGAGTTTCATATTGTCCAAAAAGTAGGATTGAATTTAATATTCAGAAATACTTGTTCCTTGTTTCATTTCATCGCATTCTGCCCTCGTAAAAATGCGTCGACTTGGTCATTGTTATACAGCACAACGTTTTGATGCAAAAAATTCCCTTTCGGCATAAGACACTTTCTACCATCTATCTGTAAAGCAACAACATAAAACCACATTTAGGTTGCGCGACCAAGAGATTTCTTGCTGTCGAGTGAGAGAAAAGAAGCGCCTCAACTATAGGGTATTGATAACACCCCACTACAGATAGGAAATGACTGTCGCTCGTTATCTCGGTTACCTGAAATGAGGGAGGCTGGAATGCGCACACTCCAATCACTGAAACAACTCGCTGTCCGAGAAAGCGATGCTTTGGTATGTCATATTTGTGTCAATAATCTTTGGTATTCTCCCCGTCCCACTGAGCATCGCTGACCAGGTTCCTGATAAGTATGTCAGGAGACATCGAGTTAGTTTACTGGCCGGAACGCTTCAACCGGGTTACGTTTTGATTGAAGAAGAGTTTGCTTGAGCCTAAGGCCCTGGGTCTTGAGAGTTCATCCACCTCTAGTCAGCAATAACAACATTATATAACTCGTAGGCACTTTAACCCCCCAACAGTATTTCATGTTCATGCATCACATCCTCATCCTTGGATGAACAAGGTCAAGATATCTATAAGGAAAGGTCCGCTCATGTCCCACCCACAGCTGTTTTGGTCATTTCTTATCAGTAGCCTGTAGTTTTGCCTCATACTGTAGCAAAACAGCAAAACAGAAAAACATATCCTCTCTCTGCAAACCATTATAACATAGATATTGCAAAACGAAAGCATCACCAAGACTCAAAGGTTTTTCCGGATCTTCGGACGAAATTGTAAATTTCCGACCAGTCGTGTTTGGCAAGTTGCCTTCAAGGGAAGCTTTCCCATGAAACCATTCGCTGCTATTGTGACCAGCTCGCGCAAACCGCATTGGTTGGGTAATCGGGCTTTGGCTAAAATTGCATCTCCCAACATGCACCCACCCCCTACCACACACAGATCGAGAGCATCTGTCTGGGTTAGTTCTTCAACAGGTACATTTAGAGTCATCCCAAAATAAATATTTCGAGGTTTTGTATTGCTTTCTTTTTTGGTATTATTTTAATCAAGCAAATTTTTTTTTTTTCGAGCAGATTGAACAAGTTATCGTGAGTGACTCTGGACCTCTAATAGCGGACCTACGCAACACTAACAGGCCCCTTGCCTAATCAAATCACTCTAATAGAACAGGATGTTCTCATCACCAGGCACAAAAACTTGCAGAATTTTAAGTCGTAGAATGCATTTCGTTCTCATTCTCATTACACGGTATAAGGAAAGGCGTACGCTAATCACATAAAAAACTTGATGAAAGGACTGATATTTTCCACATCAACTCTCCGATCCCTTCTCAGCGTTCATCTTCATCAATCGTAATGCACCCATCCGCCCTCGTCATCGTTAATGTCCACATTATTGTAGATGCCCCCATGCTCGTTTGCAATATGAGGATAGATACCGTCGGCCCCAGTATTCTCCCCGCACGCAAAGCACCAGTGCGTTCCGCAAGGGCAGGTAATGTGGTCACAGCCAGCCACCTTCATTGTCTCTGCCGTGCACCCAGGGCAGGCCTTGGTTACAATTGGCGCCTTGGAATCCTGAATCACACACTGCTCGCAGCTCCAGCTGGCCACCTCAGGAGGCGCGCCTGCAGCACAAGCTCGTTCCACGTACGGCTTGGCGAACCCGCAAGAATTGCACCAAGCGTACACCCATGATCCCGCCTCCTTGACAGCCTTGCGCAGGTCTCCCACGCTGGCGATTCCGAAGGGAGAAATTGTCTTGGGGGTTGGGCGCCGACGGCAGAAGGCACATGATAGAGCGGCAATGTTGATGATACGGCCGCGAGCATTGATCCCGTACCAATCCTTGATGCACCCGTTGCAAATGAGCTGGTGGCATCCATTTCGGCCACATGCCCGCCGGAGATCGCCCTTGCGTACGTTCGAAAAGCAGAGGCTGCAGACGCCAGACTCGGTCCTGCGAGAACCGATCCAGTTCTGCAGAGCAGCCTTGAGCTCCGTCTGGTTACGGACTAACTTGCCGGTGAGGGTAAGAGCAGATTCACTGTTAGCAGGAAGGACTTCAACCTTGTCAGGCAAGTTGGCCAAGTCACACTGAGATGCCGTGTAAAAGAGAGATCGCCCGTTGAAAGCCGCGGCGATGGCATCTCCATCGTTCCTCAATAGCCACTCGGAGCCGTTCTCCTTCTTCAGGCTCTCTGCAGTAGTTTCCTGGCTGATGATCGTGGCAGCATCCGATGTGCATGCGTAACACTCAAATGTAGAAAGGTTGATATTCTTGGGGCGATACTGTTCGGGCCAAATGACTCGGTTTAGGCACTTTGTGCACTCGACAGTAGGAGCCGGCCCATGCTTCGACTTTCCATCTTCATGGCGACAGTAGAAACACTTGGGACGAACGTTGAGAGCGTTGGGGTTGTATACCACATACTGGGCTCGGCACTGGGCTCGACTGCACTCCACCCAATATCCTGTCGACTTTGAGGTGTGGTCGGTCGCAACATTTGCCCTGATGCGTTCCTCATGATTCTCAGCCTTGGAACAGACGGTGCAGCTGCAGACTCGCTGCGATGCACATAGGCCACAGATTCCGTTGGAAGACATGATGGTGACCGATCGAGGAAACTTGCACTCGCGACAGACAACGACTGGACCAAGCGCCACCTTGGTCTTTTCCGGAGTCCATCCAATCTTGGCCTCTAGAGTGGTCTTGAGGTTAAACTCGAGCAGCTTGTAGTCCACGAGGGTCTTGAACAATCGTCGGTCTTCGTCCTTAAGAATGACCGATTCGGGGGTCTCGCGCTTTGTGACCCCTTCGGCAACTCGCCTCTCATAGTCTCGATCGGCATCAAGTAGCAACCCCAAGCACCCAACATTCCATGTTTCAGGGATCTCGAGTGTATTCCAGTTGTTGCGGAAGGACATTAGTTCTAGATCGGCAGCCTCCCTCAGCGGTGCAATCCCCATTCGCAGAGCGAGAGCTGCCAGAACAGCGGCTGGTCGAGCGGTGATCATGGTGCCTGGGAGCACTGCATGCAGGAGTATCTTCCAGAATTTTCGGTTGTGCTTGGGATCGGCGAGCACCATGGGAATCTGGGGGACCTTATCCGCCTTCGCAGACTTGATATGTGCAGGCAAGTCCTCGGCCTTTTCGACATAGCTGAGACGTGTCAAAACCTTGCCCAATCGCCGCAAGATACGATAGTCGCATGATCGTCCAATTTCCAAAAGCTCTCCTCGGGTGAACTTGTTTAGGGGGCGGTGATCGTCTCCGTCTTCGCCGCCCGCGGTGCCAAACTCAGCAGTGGGATCCAAGTAGACAACAGGGAATCGCTCATCTTCTGGAACCTTGGCGATCTCAGCTTGGATCTCTACCTTATAGTTGTAAGACTCCTCCAGCCACGCCTTCATCCGGGCCTTCTCGGTATCGTCCTCGATGCGCTCGATCTGACGACTGAAGTCTGCAAGCAGACCATCGCGGGCCTCATTGGCACGGTCGTTGCAAACAGTTCGCCAAAGAGTACCAAAAATAGGATTGACTGAGACGGCGGACACATTTGAGTTAATGATGCGGCGGAGCTGGTCTACCGCTAGTGTCTTGTACGCTGGGTCATCAATGTACCGCTTGGCAAAGTTCTTAACGCTTGGTCCGCGAGTCTTGAGGACAGTAGGCATATCCTTGAGTGAAATGGCACGGTTTTCGACATTGTGACCAACCGATCCATGATTGGCACCGATGTGCCCGGTGGCTAGGTAGTTGTTGAGAACCACATCAGTCTCAGTCTTGGCCTTTTCAAGGTCATCGGCCTTGCGATATGCCTTGATGTTGCCGACCTTTGTGTCATCGCTTTCAACCGCTTTGCCAGCGCCCATCCAAGTCAGCAAGGTCCCCAGGGTCAACTGAGAGATGATGTTTGGAGTAACGGTATCAATAGTGAAGTGGGCTCCGCCAGTTATGGTCGAGAGGTAAAGGTATGGAGTATAAGAGCTGACATATGCATGGCTGACAATGCTGAATACGACTCCCTTCTTTGGACCATTCTTGAAGGTCCTGGCGGCCGACGTCCAATCAACAAAACTGGGACCGTGGCCAGAGAAGGAATCCTTCCTAGAGAGCCTGTTCTTCTCCTTGGTGTAGTTGGGGCCATCAGACCCTGTCGCCTTGAAGTGTGGGGGAGCATCGGTGTAGAGTAAAATCATGGTGGTAGCATCCTCCCGCATATTCTCGTATGCTCGGGCAAGTCCGGTCTTGGTTGCTTCAGGCCAATCTCCACCCCAGTCGGCCACGATGTCGCCGGCCATCTTCAGTACAGTCTCCTGGGAGACGATTTCATCGCCCTTGACGGCACCGGAAGGAGAACACCATCCTGACCATTCGGTCAGCTTGCCGCCGCAGTAGTCTCGATATGCAATGACGCCGATGCGCTCGAAGCACCCAGTGAGGGCAGAAAGACTGATAATTTCAGGAAGGGACTTGTTGAGAGCTAGGACATAGTTTCCCATGGAACCAGTGGCATCGAGCACAACCAACAGGTCATGGGCGCCCTTCGTGGTAGCCATGCTGGGCGGTTGTGTGCCAAAATTCGATTCGTGGAGGAGTTTGGCTGTTGATGGTTGACTATTTATGGTCGACTGTTGTTCAAGTCAAGTGGTCAACTACACCAAAGCCATTCACTGTTGGCAAACAGATGACTCAGTTTGGGAGGAGCTGGATTGTTGTTGTGTCGGTAAAGAGGCAGGCGCGATGCCTTACTTTATAGACCTGAAGAAGGTCGCATTGTGTACCCATGATAGCTCATTTCCACCATCACGGCCCGTTACTCGCTTCGTCTCGTGACTCAGGCCGTGTTGTAGGCCGGATGAGTCGAACTACGAGTTCGTTCCGCGGTCGGTGATGGACCTAAGATCCAAGGCCAATAGCCAATAGAGGCATACCGCTCTGCGCCTCACCCGAACCACTAAAAATGGCCGCCAAGCACGCTCAAAGGGGAGAGCTAGGCGCTATGGCCTTTGTGTGTGCCCTGATGCCTACAGCCAAGAGAGTTCCTCCAGCGGTTGCCCGTCTGCCACAACTGGCCCAGCGTAAGCTGACAGCACCAGCCGCACCTCCCGCCCCGCTGTTGCAGCTGGTATGGGGCTTCCCCGCTAAATTACCCCTTGACGCACCGCCACCACAGTACCCACAGGGCTGATTTACAGGCAGATCTCATGCAGAAGGACGACTCCATCTTAGCGAGTCGCATTGACAAAGTCGGCTTGTAAGTTTTGTTTGGTATGCCATCAACATGAAATGCACCCGTTTGTTTTTCTGGCAAGCGAGAGCCTCTACTTGGATAAACTTCACTTTCGATAACGTAGCCCGCAGCCTCTCAACTCAACCAGCGCCACCAACTCTAACCATGGAGTCAAAAGCGCGTTTCTTCCCCAGGTTCTTCACCACGATCAACTTGCCCTTCCATCTGCAACTCCTTGGCAGGCGAACAAAGAACCATGGCATTTCTTGATAACCCTAACCCTCCCATGTCTGAGATCGAGTCTGATATTTTTATCGGCGACCTGGGAAGCTCCTACAATGTCCCTTACCTGGCCGCCAACAACATCACAGCCATGGTTTCGCTGTCAAACGTCCAGTCAGCCTATTGGTCCATGAGGGCAAACAGAGAGCAGGTGCCCGAAGAGCGACACATGTTTATCGCAGCGCTGGATAATTCTACGCAAGACCTGCTCCCAATTCTATCTGAGGCTTGTGATTTTATTGAGGAGAAGAGCCGCGACGGGAATGTCCTTGTTCACTGCACCATGGGTGTCTCGCGCTCCGCCACCATCGTCATAGCCTACCTTATGCGCAAGCACTGTCAGTCTCTGGAAACCACCCTTGACGGAGTCAGGGCGAAACGAAGGGTCAGGCCAAACCCAAATTTCATGACGCAGCTGTCTATCTGGGCCGAAACCGGGTACGACGTATGGGCAGATGCGGCTCAAACGATTCCAAAGCCTGCATATGCCGCCTATCTGGAGAGGAGGACTCAGAAGTTGAAGGAGAAAGGGTTCACCGGGAACGAGCCGATTTTCTCCCGGAGAGCAGTCTCCCGGATGAAGAGCTAGGTGGTCTAGCGCCAAGATGGCTCTATTTTAGGATGTGAGTTCGACGGCGACCAGCAAGAATATGCCATCAGTTTGAACCTAATGTGGATGCGGCATCAGCGGCTAGAGAAACTGCGATATGCGGCAGTCAGATTCTTAGGGCTAATAGGAGGAAATACGACATGGTGACATAATGAAGTTAGGGTCTCCTATCGGATAATTTTATTTATTTTGAATCTATTTTTGCTGCCTATGCGTAAGCGCTTCAGGCTTACACGGTGATGGGTCATTCTATCTTGCAATGCCTCGTCACTGCTGGTGCATATACTGCACAATTCGAACATAGATAGAGTCGACCGGATTGAATTCCAAGTAATTTTCGATTCTTTAACGTATCTGGAAAGTCTCCCCTTTTTATTTACATCTTTTACTTCCTCTTCTTTTTATTCATCTTTTTTTAGTATGCGGCACAGACAACGCATGGTGACTCAGGCCGTACGAGTTCAGGAACACGTTGCAGTCGAACAAATCATGTTTGATCGCTGTATATATTTACTCATTGGTTTTCCGGTGTCGGTGCTGCCCGTTTTAAACCTTGCGTCACGTAGCATTTTCGTTCCTTACGAAAGAAAAGATTGCCATTCGTAGGGAGGGGGGGGGGGGGCGGGCGGGCTAAATGACAGATGGCAAACAGAGTCTGCACTAGTGATGTCCCATAATGTTCACCTGCAATGAGCATGATACAATCATCATTTTCCTGCCGCTACCCGGAGAGTGGTAAAGATTGCGATATCGCTGGAATGAAGATTCCCCCTTCGGTGCACATCACGAGGTGTAGCCCCCACAGGGCTGACTCACGGGCTGACCGACCTCTAAGACTATAGTTCCCTCTTGAGTGAGTTTTGATGTTCACCAGAAATTACGAAGAAGACCCATTCATGAATCTTCATAATGTTATTGTGGTGTTCTAGTGGCACAGAGCATCATGTAGCCTCTACGATAACACATCTTGGATGGGATCTTAGAGCGACTAATCTATTTGCGTCAAGGTATGGGGAGGAATCAGCCATAGTATTTTTGACAGCATCTTGTTTCAGAGCGGGAAAATATTTTACTTTTCGCTATTCTTTTACATATCAGATCAAGGTATTTGAGAATGATCCTGGGGACAAGTTGAGCGACCGTGATAATTGCCATCCTTGCCGTCACTCATCCATCAGATATTAGCAAAGTCTGCCGTTTTTCCAATCAATCACTTGCCATTTTCCTGCTTGGATCAGAAATTACCAATAAGTGCTTAAACAAACAGCGCAAGAGAAAATTCCGTCTGCATATCTCTTGTTCTTGTGTCGTCCCCCCGTGTCTTACATGCTCATATTCCGCTAATCCCTTTGCCATGTTTTACCCGTCCGACGCAATGCGGCCTTGACCGTTCATCAAGGGCGGCCTGATGATCTAAATTAGGCCCCTTTCAGAAACACCGGGAGGCATCCATCCAGCTCTCTGGTGCCTCTCTCATTCCCATTAAGACGAGCGGCCAAATTCCTCTCCAGTGGATGGTGTGGGTCACCATTAAAGTCCAATTACAGTAGCATATTTTTGTATTGCCTTTTGAAGATCAAATTAAACTGAAATTTGCGCTTTTATCAGTGCTAATAAACGTGTCCTAGTTATCAAGTACAGCCTTGCACATGACTTGACCGAGAACACCAACCTTTAACACCTCGCATTTACAAGATGGTGATTCTCGTGAAATAGTGTCACTCTCTTGCGCAGAAGGTAAACAAATCAACAATCAATCACCATGACTTCAACTTCATACCGATTAAATCATGTACAACACTTGACCTCCTCGTGTTAATACGCTGCGCCATGTAAAATCCAAGACATGCGGGCCCATTTGGGTGATAGTCGTATGGACTCGTTCATGTCATGATGCCTCACACATTCCTCACGGTGGATGAGAGAAAACTACCCTCCCTTGGGTCAAGTCCTACCAAGTCCTTTTTCTTCCTCTACACCGTGACCTCGTGAGCAATTCTGACTCCCGCATTCTCGGCTCTTTCTCAATCGAGTCCCAGCGAGCTCAAGTACACCGACGAAACAAGGAACAACAAAGACTTGGCCCGGAACTCGAGCATCGACGCAGAAATATACACAGGAAGCAACAGAACGAAAAAGCAAAGTCGCGAAAATGCGGATGCCCGTTCGTTCCAAGTATCGCCGCTCGCAGCTGGAGCCTTACTTTTCCCGCATCAGAGTGCCGGTGCACGAGAGGCCCAACATTGGCGTCGAGGAGCTCCCGGCCGCTCGGCAGCTCGACATACTCCGGCTGCTTCACAAGTGCCACCTCTGCAACATACCGTTTGAGAACCTGGGCCTCCACTACTCGTGGCACCGGGTCATCGACGTCGACCCGCAGATCCTCTACACCAAGATCATCGAGCAGCCCGGGCGCGGGGGCCACTGCCTGGAGAACAACACGCTCTTCAACACGCTGCTGGTGACGCTGGGGTTCGAGGCCTACATTGCGGGGGCGCGCATGTGGGAGCCCAAGCACGGCAAGTACGGCGGGTTCGAGCACTGCGTCAACATTGTCACCATCGGCGAGGAGCAGTACGTCGTCGACGTGGGCTTCGGGGCCAACGCGCCGCTGGTGCCGCTGCGGATGGACCCGAGCCGCATCGAGCCGCAGCGCTACATCGGGCACACGCAGGTGCAGCTCCGGCACGGCCTCATCCCGCAGGGCACCAACCGGCGCGGCAAGGTCTGGATCTACGAGTGCCGCACCAGCTACGACGCCGACTGGACGCCGCTCTACTGCTTTACCGACCTCGAGTTCCTGCCCGAGGACATTCAGATCATGAACCTGGCCCCCTCGATGCTGCACACCAGCCAGCTGCGCCAGCACCTCATCTGCACCCGCTTCACCACCATCAACGACTTCAAGGTCGCCTACGGCCGCCTCGAGGTCCTGACCCGCTGGGACAACGACGACGGCGACATAAACGGCGTCCTCGTCATGGCCGGCAACGCCCTCAAGCTCCGCACCGACGGCGTCACCGTCTATGAGGTCCAGTTCGAGTCCGAGTACGAGCGCGTCAAGGCCCTCGGCAAGTACTTTGGCATCAAGCTCTCGGAGCTGGACCGGCACGCCATCCGAGGGACGGTGACGGAGATTATCGGAGACAAGGACTGAATTCTCACCAGGTTTGGTCTTGGTTGTGTATGTTTTCTTTTTGACCGGTTCTATTGGCTCAGGTTGTATTGTCTGGGATAGTCTTGGTTGGAGGGATAGATGTGTTGTGTAACCTTGGGTGGAGCTGGCAGGGGCAGGTGTGCTCTCTGCTGGCAGTTTTCTCATATGTTTGTATTCTCGCGGTTGAAACGACTTGGCAACCTAATGACACTTATCCACATTTATATTTTATTTATTCCGCTTTAGAAGTTCAATTGCAGATTTTCACTCTTCACCACGCTCTGTACTCGTCCCACCAAGCCTCGTTTCTATCTCTTCTAGTTTCTAGCTCATATGCACGCCAAGACCCGGATAATATCACACATGTCATATCCCTGCAGGCAGACATGCCACGAGCTTTTGCATCAGAACGGTGGGGTTGGACCGAAGCCGAGGCTCCTGCAGTTTGTTATTTTCTGGGCTGAGGCGAGCCCGAGTTAACATCGCGAGTTTGATCTTGCTCACTCACAGCCCGTCAGCACTACGGCGAGATTCTCAAACCAGGGGCCCATTTGCTGACCTCCACCATGGAAGCCGAGTGGTCGCTTGAGAGGGACTCGCGAATCACACAGCTCGATTCTTCCACGTATGCCGCCACGCTCACCAAGCCCTTTTGCGTAGGCACAGGTACCAGCCGCTAACCGCCCCCATCTCATGATCGTGTCTGACCAACATGCACCACAGTGCCCAATGGCGGATACATTGCGTCCATCTACCTCCGGATTGCGAGCGCATTTCTCGGCCCGCGAGGACAGCCGGACCCGATAGCGGCGCACTGGCAGTTCCTCGCTGCGACCCAAGCCGGGCGCGCCGTCTTTGTCGTGGAGGAGGCCAAGCCCGGGCGCGGCACTTCGGTCATCCATATTGCGCTGTATCAAGGTGGGCTGCTGGAGCACAGCCCGTGGGTGACGCAAGAGTCCAAGAAGCGTTCGGTGGCGTACATCACAAACTCGCTGCTGGACGGCGAGCAGGGCATCACCATGTCCACCATGTTTGCCATCAGGGATCCACCGCCCCCAGTAGACCTGGACAGCCTCGTTGAGGGGCGCGATGCAAACTGGGAGAAGCTGTACTTGCGCATCATGGATTACGTCCCGATGCTCAAGGCGCTGGAGATGTACGCACCCAGGAATGGTCCAGTTCGCCCCGCCACATATGACTTTTGGCTGCGACTGGCCAACGGCGAGAAATTCAACAATGCCGCTCTCGGCTTCGTCTCCGACACGGGGCCACCGTTTGTGGTGGAGTCGTTCAGGCCTTCCAGCCCAGATGGAGGGGTTCCCGAGGGCGGGTTTGCCTATGACAAGATATTCTGGTATCCGACGCTCACAATGAGCATGGACATCAAAAAGGCACTCCCGGCCGAGGGGGAGGAGTGGCTGCGGTTAAGGGCGGAGGCAAAAATGCTCAAAAATGGGCGATACGACTCGGAGGTGATAATATTTGACGTGAATGGTGATATTGTGGCGTTGAGTAATCATGTTGCGCTCGCAGTTGATGTGGAGAGGAACTATGCGAGGGCCAAGAAACTATGACAAACATGACAGTATTTTTTTCGGCTTACAGATTTCGGTTCGAAACGCGAAAAAGGCCATGCTCCGGCAAATATTCATAGTCAATAGAGACAGGAGAGGTTAAATCCCACACAAACTACTCGGTATGACAGACATGCCAAGGCGGGAAGCAAATAGATCAACCCAGGGCTAAAAACGACCAAGGCTTGGAGGATGCCGGCCCGTCCCCGCCAACGCTACGACTGTTAGGGCAGAATGAAGCTTTCTTGGCTTTCATCAGGCGGCTCGTTAGCGGGTCTAGACGCTAATCCAATGGAGCCCCGCTGCAAGCCCAAGGGATGATGCTGGCCATGGCGCCTGATCGGGCTGCCAATTGGCTCCTGGGCCCTGCAGGAATTGTGGTGGTGTTCCTTTGCCATTTATTTTCTCACAGGCGCAGACAGACCGGGCCCTCGACAGTTACACACAGCAGCCGCCACAGTAGCAAACTGTCTCGGCAGCGGCTCAGCTCGTTCGCTCCCCCGTATTTGGGGATTGAGACCTGAACCACGCCGGGGGGGGGGGGGGGGCCTCGAACCCACAGCCCATCGGCTAACGAGTGCCCCATTGCTCATCTCCAGTGGCCCCCCTGCACCACCATATCAGCTGAGCGGCGCTACTGGTGCAAGTCTCCAGCCAGAGCCTCATCGGGCTGCCGCGCTGATGCGTGACACTGAGCCAGCCAAGCTGCCGTTGTTGCCGTTTCGACATAAGAAACGTGTGCCGGTCCCTTCGACTAGTCTTCAACTCGGCCATGCAATTTCAACCACCAATTCCACGCGACCATGGCAAGATCCACGTTGTGATAACGCAGAGAACCCTCATCCAGACTTGATGCTCTCCCTCCCACCGCTGTCATTCGTTACCAGCAGCCCCTAATCCTGATCCAGCCGGGCTAGCTAGTTGGTTGAGAGACCTCGCACCTCACCTCCACGGTGCTGCTGAAGCGAAAACCGCAACCATGGGCTTGGGCGAGGGCGACATCGTCTCGATTGTCGCGTTCATCGTGTCACTCGTCGCCCTGGTCGCAACCTTTATGCAAGTGCTACAGCAGTACTACTCATCAGCTGCCGGCTACTCGCAATGCAACGAAAAAGTCATGGGCCGTTGGGCCGACTCCAAGAAGCGCCGCTTCTCGTGGGATGAGATGCGCTTCGAGGTCCGCTTCCAGGTTCCCGTCATTTTTGTGTCGCCGCCAACAAACACCCACGGGCCCATCGTTGACCAGGACATTCTCTTCCTCGACGGCACCGCGGAGAGCCTCGATAAGACTTGGACCGACCTCGACGCCGGCAAAGTCTCCCGGCCTGGCTCGGAGCGAGAACAGCTCCAGACTACCGACACCGAGCGTGCTTCGTGGGCCGTCTTGCTCTCTGCAGTGCAGCGCATGGAGAGTGAGTCTCGAGCATGGCAGGTAAAGCAATACACGCAGCAGGGGCCCCCAAGCAGCTCTTCTCAGCTCGAGAGCCTCCCAACTGAGCCGCCCTCGCTCACCGACAGCCACACTCTGACCGTCGCCCTACAGCGCCTGCACAAGAGCTGGGACACGATGCCCGCCTCAGTCAGCCGCCCGTATGCCACCACCACCATGTGCCACCTGATTGAGATGGTGGCCGCCCTGGGCATCCACTGGAAGGAGTTTGACCCCACCAAGGACCGCTACCGCGCCGAAGGGAACGGCTTCATGGTCCTGGGCGAGAAGATGCAGGATCTCGGTGTCATGTTTTCCTTCCGCGTCTACGGCAAGTCTCGATTTGATCGCATGCGCGTTGTGCCCGTCGACCAGATCAAGGAGCTCTGTTTCGGCTACGTGCCAACCATCTATCGGACGACGCTGGATCACCGACGCCTAGAGTTTCTGGAAACCCACGAGCAAAACATTAGCACACTGGCTATGGCCACTCGAAGAGACATTTCCGAATCCCTTATCACTATTGGATGCAACAACAACGCGGTGCGCTGCTTTGCAAACCCAGAAAAACGGACATCGCACTTATTCCCTGGTATGTCCCAATCCTAATGCCTTTTTTTTTTTTTACCAAGCTCGACATCTAACCAGGTTCAGTGGCGTTTGAAATCGTCGGCATGCTGGGCCAAGTGTTCCACATTGAGCACAGCTTCTTCACTTACATTCCTAACCCGACCTCAGAACGCTGGGACAAGCGCACCCTGTCTCTTCCTCAGCTGATGCAGGCCTACCAGAAACATGTCCGTGAACCACCTTTCAGCGGAGAAAGAAACATGTCTCTCAACAGGAGAATCAGCCAGCACATCAGCCAAATCCTAGAATACCAAAAAGCCGAGCCAGGTTTAGGCCAGCTGCGTTTCATGAACGCCCTCCACGCCGCCATCTCCGACTGCGACGAGGTGCTCACGGCCAAGAGCCGCCCGAAGTCGAACCGGCAGGCGGCCAAAATCCCAGAAACTGAGAGCCAGAAGCACCGCCGGGAAATAGTTCTCGACGTCATGCGGTCCCACCTACAAGAGGTCCTGAAGCTTCTCAATGATTACGAGGACCACACGGGCGATAACCTGTCGATTCGCACCAACTATGCACCCCCATCCCCTCGAATGAACGGGCTGCCGCGGGCACCGCTCTCTCCCTTTGCGGAAATGCATGCCGCGAGCCCCGACGAGCGACAGGACAAGTTCATGGAGGTCTACTTTGGGGACATCCGCCCCCAGGTGGTTTCTGTCGCCACGCACTCGACGGGGCGCCGGGTCAGCATTGTCGGGACATCGCTCGATCCCCGATCTTCGAGGCCCAGGGGCTCGCGCGCGCGGGCGACCAGCACGAACCGCGAGGACAACCGGAGGCACTCGATGATGTCAGCCCGGTCCGGGGCGTTTGGGGGCGGCGGCGACGTGGAGCTGGCCAGCCTGGCGGAGCCGTCAGACGCCGAGTCGGAGTGCGAGCCGGCGCACGACTCCCCCGCCGCGGCCGAGAGGCCCCTCAGCAGCCAAAGCGTCTCGCACGACGACGTGTGGTGCACATTAGTGTTTAGGATGATATGCTGGCTGATGCTGCACGACATTCACAAGTCGGATGTGCAGGTGAGCAAGGCTGAGCTACTAGGGAGTCGGATGCCGGTGTACATTGCATGATGTTTTGCGTTTTTCTTCTTTCTGGAGAATTTTTGGGGGAAATGTATGGGACGTTTTGCATTGAAACGTTAGATATGATACCTATGGGGATATGTCATTGGGATGTAATGAATGAGGTCACATAGCAAGGGAACGTGGGGCATTGGTTATTTGGGGGGGGTTCTGGGCATGAGCTACGAAGGGCTACAAATGATGCGAAAGCTACAGTGAGTTGGTTGTTGGGTATTATGACATGCATCAGTGAATGCCAGGTCATGAATCAATTGATATCATAATGATGGCAGTTGTAAGACAAACCGTCAGTCGGCTTAACCGAAAGGTTGTTCACAGAAAAGCACCAACCCTACAAAGGAGACGTCACAATCGGTGTCGAACAGTGATGTTCGTTTTATATTGCCCCTGGCTAGAAGAATTCAACTTGTTTGACACCATTCTATATTTAAACCCCAGTTTCAATATCATGTTCCTTTAGGAAATGATTCACCCTTCGCTTTGTTTAAAGTTGGAGCGTGGTCCCCCCCGTTCTCTTGCACGACCTACCCTGGATCGACCGCGTAAAACCTAACGTTTCTTTTGCAGACCCAGACCCCCAGCGCGCCCCATAAGAGGGGGGGTCTTGCGTCTAGAAACATTCCTTTTGATAGCTAGCGGTCAAATGGCTTGCGTTTAGCTTCTGTTTTTCCTGCACGTAATGATGTTTAAAATGGTAAAAAGGTTCAAGCGAAACCTGACTCTTCTTGCGGGGTACGATCAGCCCCTCCCTGACTTGGGGCTAGAGGTGTCAGAAACAGGGTCATGTCAGGTTTTTTTTTTATCATGACAACTAGATGATCGCGTCATGATTTCTTCAATCCAATTCACCACACGGCTAAAAGCCAGGGCACAATGATCATCGGCGAGACGAAACACGGCCAAGCCCCCGTGATGGCGTGACGTCGCCGATTCCCCGGCTCAGCTGTCCGTTTGACCTGCTGCTTGTCTCTCCACCACAGCTGACCGATCATCGCTGAGCTGACTCCAAACCCACTAACCAGGGGCGTGGAATCCTCTTTGGTTTTTTTTGGCTCGTCAGAGGAGAACAAGCACAAAAATTAAAACCGCCATGGCGGTGTTCTTTTTTCTTTTCTTTCCTTTTCTTTTTTCTTTCTTTCTCAGCCCTCCGCCTCCTTCGCGCCAGGCTCACCCATGCCGCATGTATCGCACGGAAGACGCACCGAGACGCACCGAGAACCGCCATGTGGTGATTGGTGCTGGTTGGTCGGCGCAATGTGAGTACGTAAAATCCGGATTTTTTTGCGCCGCCTCCGCAGGCATGGGAATAGAGTTAGTTGGTCGTATATGGCCGGTCGCTTCCGAGCCTGGGGTTGGGGCTGGTTAACATTCGCTAGTCCTGGCCCTATGGGTCGCTTTTAGTTGACTGGCCTGGCTACTCAGCTGCTGCGAACACATCTGATAGCAGCGGTTCGCGGATCAGCCTGCTGATACTAGTTGGCTTCCGCTATTATTAGTCGTCGCTGCGTTGGTGTTCACGCAGGATTCCAATGGATAGAGAGTGCAGGCATGGAACATGACCATCGGGGCTAAGTGGGGGGGAAACCAATCGGCAACTGATGGAGGCCGACCGGCAAACCGGAGCCGGGGTCGGCAATAGGTGGGGGAGGAGAAACAGGCGACTGCGTGGATTGATTTGGGCCACTAGATAGTCAAGGGAGAAGCGAGCGAGACATCGGATTTGCTCACGAAAGGCAAGCTGAAGCACTCAAGGTAACATGGAGGGCACCATTGAAGTCGAAGCATGCTTGCACCATAACGACCGGTAAAGAAAAAAACAAAAACAAAAAAACGGTTATCAGTGCGCGCGGCAGGGAGGCGGGTTGATGCAACCCTCGGATGTGAGGGGGCAGTGATTTATCGGACTAGGGGCCGGAATATGGCCAAAAACCCCAGGCATCGAATGGAATAGAGGCTTGGATCGGAGGGAAATGGCGAATAGAGCATCGGCTGAATGGCCTGGCATGGCCGGGCAGTTTTCGTGGCTCTCTAGGCAAGAGTGGCATAAACTGGCATGGCGGTATGGCTTGCTTGCCAACAATGGACGGAACACATCCGGGCGGGCATCATGACATGCTAACAGGCTGACAGCTCGAGGTGCGGTATGTATGTCTCACGCATCTGCTTTCTTTTTTTTTTTCTGGCTACGGCGATCCATGACAGGCCACTGCCCACTCACCGGTTCATTTGGTCATTTATCAATTCATCATGCATACGCCTTGCCTCGCCTCGAGTCTCCCCCAACGTCTGTCGAGTCTCGAATGCGTCACGTGCCGGCGTGGTCTGTCTTTATGCAGGCACTATAAGTCGTGCGTGGAACGAGTCAAGGGAAAGAATGAGAAAGAGTGGAGAGGGGGTAGTCGGCTGACGGACCATGGAGGTTCCGAGAGAGGATTAAGGCCTAAAATATTGAGGCTTTGGGTTGTTTTGGGATAAACATGATTCCTTGCGAGTGCCGTGGCCCGTGGGCGGTTTGCGGGCGTGTAGGCTGCCGGGACCTGGGCCTCCGAGGAGGGGAAATGGGTGGTGACAGGCGATCGGTGACCGGGATGATATCGCGGGATGCAGAATGTGAGGAATCATCACCAACGGTTGCCGTCTAGGCCCTAGGCGCATGCAGGAGGGGGGGCCGGCCAGTGTCGATGCAGGGGGGCAAGCCAGTCGTGCCAGTACATGGCGCCCAAGGCAGGCTGCTCGACCAAGCTGGTGCTGAGGTAGCCAGCGCCAGAACAAGTCGCTGACGTTTGTTGGCCACGAGACGGAGCACTGACCGGCTTGTATGCCTCCTCCGCCTTTTGTGCCTGCTTGGTGGTCTCGTGCCCAGCCAACCTAAATCAAAAAGCAGGGCAAAGCCAAGGCAAAGGCAGGGCAAGGCACGGGCGGGAGGGTCAGATCAGGGCATCAGGGTCAGGGCCTCAAGGGCACTACGGGGCATGCCGAGTACAGAAGGCACACTGATTGTCTTCTGTGCTGCGGAATGCGTGCCTGCTGCGGATACACGCCGGGAGGACCGAACAGGGCGATGAATGAGATACGTATATTACGTGTGCGTGGGCTGGGTACCTGCCTCCCATCAGGTATCTGACTCCATTAAAAATAAAAAATACAAAATACACACACACGCACAAAAAAAAAGACATCGCTGCCAATCACAGCCGCGGACCCAGCGGCCCTCGTCCAATTAAAGCTTTAAGCGTACGGGACCCACTGCTGGTCCCCTTCCCCAAGACCCGTCCCCCAGTCAAGCATGGCAAGTGCCAGACGGAGGAGGTACCACAGGTACACCCGTACAACCAACCAACTGGGTGCAGGGAGGAACACGCTCCACGGGCGGCGCTCCACCACACGCCCCCGGCCCCAAAGACCCCCAAGACCAGTGGCCAGCGCTGTTGTGTAGCAAGCAGCCCCGTGGGAACAGCGGTACTCGCACACCCCCCCTTCCCTTTGGCAGAGCAGCCAACCCGCGTACCGCTGCAAAATCGGACAAGCCAGACGCCCTCCGTCACATCACCGTCCACTTCCATTTGGACTCCCACATCCGCCATTCCGCCTCCACAAACCCACTCCCACTCGCGCTCCCGTCCGAAACCTCGACAACTTTGCATCGGACTCGGCGGCCCTATCTCTTTACTCTCTCCCTCTTCCCCCCCTCCACGATCGCCGCCCCGATACAGCACTTCAACCGCTGTATCTGTGCCTGTACCTGGATACAACTTTTGGCCTGAGCCTCTTCCTCGGCCCGGCCGCCGACCCTCGCTCGCTCTTCCCCGTCACGTTGCCGCCGACACCACCTCCAACGCCCCCATCGATCGATTAAAGGAAAAAAAAACCCACTTCTCGATCCTCGTGTGTGGCTGCTCTTTCCCCCGGCTTGGGAGTCCTTTAGTGGTTGCTTCCCTCTGTCACAAATCAGCTACCGCGTCGTGTGCGCCATCATTGCTCCACGCCCCGTCAACTTTTCCCCTGCGGCTTTGTCACCCGGGAGCCTGCCTTGTCCTCCTGGCCGTGTCTCCCAACGCCAACCTGCACTCGATAACATCGCGCGAGACACTCGCGTTGGTTCGACTAGATATCTCACCCCAACGCCTCGTCAATACCGGACACGATAGACACGACGCTCAGGAGAGGGAAAAAAAAAGTCTCGACGGATACACTACACAACGCACCCCCCATCCCATCTCCGGACTCACCCCTCCGTCCTTTCTTTCCTTCGTCAACATTACGCAAACATCCACCATCACTTGCACATAGAAGACTCCTCTACTCGTGCAAGCCACGAGAAAGAGAGCCATGACGCCCTCACCGGCTAGCCAGGCCCTCGAGGCTCGACAACCCAAGTCCTCACAAACCGTCTCGGTCAACATCTCAGAGGGCTCCCAGAGCCGCTCACGCCGCTTCCAACTTGAGGTAAGCGAGTGTGTCGAGACCAAGACGGTAACGACCACCACCCGCCTCACTCGCAAATTTCCTCATGTCTTTGTCCGTGATCCCATACCCCTCGAGAACCTCGACACCAAGGAGTACCCTCTCGCCATGAAGCCCACTCCCCCCGAGTTGATCCAATTTTCCTACAACCTTCCGGACCAGGCTGAAGTCGACGACGAGGACCAAGACACTAGACAGGTAAGTTTGATCATGTCTTCCCAAGACTCAACCCACGACTGCCATGAGGCAGGTTTGTGGACTCGCAAAAGCCGCACGATGCTAACTCGTGGAAATCTGCAACAGGTCAGGAGAATACAAAGCAAACGATGCACACCCGGCCCCGTCAAGTCCGAGTCTCCTCATGATACCCCCACCACTCTCAGCAAGATACCTCGACAGCCGTCCCGATCTCCTTCCGAGGCCTACCCTCGCCGCACTCGCCAAACCCGATCAAGTCTGGCAGAGTCCCCCGATGCCGCGGCCCCGACCTCAAATCCCACCCGAAGGTCTGTTCGGTCCTCGCAGCTTAGCGCCGTTTCCGACAAGCTCAGACGCACTATTGCACACGGCAGCGGCAGCCGCCGAGAAGGCGGCGAGAGATCAACGCGGGCCTCGTCCGGCTTCCTCGCGACCCCAGACACGTCCGAGGTTGTCGTCGCACCCGCTGAGCGTTCTTCTCGTCGGCGATCAACAAATGCCCAGCAGTCCCCTGAGCCTTCTTCGATCCAGACGGCTCCCCACTACGAGGCAAGCAGCCCAGTCGATAGCGACTCGCATACCGTCTTCAGCAGCAATGTTGCCACCCCGCCGATCACGGACGCCGATGCGGAGCCGTTTGCTGACCCTGATGGCTTGCTGCCGATGCGGTCCTTCCACCCCAGGCCAACCGTGGACGCGGTCAGCGGCCAGGATGCCAGCCTTCCTAGCCCTAGGCTGTCTCCTACACTGGCTGCTGCACAGCTGCACTCTGCCGAAAACGACGAGGAAGAAGAAGAGGAGGAGGCCCAGTCGAGCTTCCAGACTAACAACACTGACCCATCTGCCTGGGTAGATGAGACCCAGCTCACAGATGAGGGCGACTCGATGGCACTGGTTCGTCGTGGCCATGGTGACGAGAAAGCTCTCGTCCGCGCCGATTCGGCCGATGCCCAGCCATTCGTTGTCGACACGCAAACCCTTCTTGAAGCGTTTGATTCCATGAAGACTGAGATGAAGACTTTCATGATGTACCAGTTCCTCCGTCGCTGCCCGCGACCCACGCTGCGAGTTGTTGCCGATGCCGTGAACCCGACCCTCAAGTGCGACTTTCTTCGACAGCTGCCCCTCGAGCTCAGCTACCATGTCCTTGCATATCTGGACCACCGTGACCTCTGCCGAGCGGCTCAGGTCTCCAAACACTGGCGTAACATTGTTGATAGAAATGAAACTGGCTGGAAGGAGTTGTTTGATCGGGATGGCTACAATCTTCCCCCTGGTGAGCTGAACAAGGCCATTGTTCAAGGTTGGGGTTGGCAAGACCCAGTTGGCGCTACTGGATACGAAAAGGATCTTAGCATGAGAAACCGCCTCACTTCGACCGAGCACGAACTTACCCGAACACTACGAAACGAGCCCTCGGCGAAGGCACGAACCTCAAAACGAAAGAGGGCTCTCAACACCTACACGACATCTGAGAGGTCCAAACGCCGGGCGAGCGCTCAAGAGGCCTCATCCCGGGAGGAGAAGGGTCAGACTGAGGTTAAGCAGCACAAGTCAGAAGGCCCGCTGTCGGCTGCTAACGCCGCTGCCGCTGCCGTCCCGGATCCTCACCTGGGCCTACCCAGCTTGCGCCAGCTGCACCTCTACAAGTCGCTTTACCGCCGTCACCACATGATTCGCCAGAGCTGGACCAGCGGCGAAGTCAAGCCTGGCCATGTTGCGTTCGCGGCTCACCCCCGTCACGTCATCACCTGCCTCCAGTTCGACGAGGACAAGATCATCACCGGCAGTGACGACACCCTCATTCACATTTACGATACCAAGACCGGCAAGCTTCGAAAGAAGCTTGAGGGTCACGAGGGCGGTGTCTGGGCTCTCCAGTATGAGGGCAACATGCTGGTCTCTGGATCCACTGACCGATCTGTTCGTGTCTGGGATATCGAGCGAGGACTCTGTCAACAGGTGTTTTACGGGCACACTAGTACCGTCCGTTGCCTTCAGATCCTCATGCCTACCGAGACCGGAAAGGATTCGAGCGGCACGGCTATTTTGCAGCCCGAGAAGCCCCTCATTATCACCGGGTCCCGCGACAGCCAGCTGCGGGTGTGGCGTCTTCCCGAAGTGGGTTCCCGCCGTTATATCCAGACAGGCCCCCCGGCCCACGAGTCGGACTGCCCGTACTTCATTCGGGTCCTGTCGGGCCACACCCACTCGGTCCGAGCCATCTCTGCACACGGCGATACTCTGGTGAGTGGATCCTATGACAGCACGGTTCGTGTGTGGAGGATCAGCACGGGCGAATCGCTCCACGTCCTGCACGGCCACTCTCAGAAGGTGTACTCAGTTGTTTTGGATCACGAGCGCAACCGCTGCATATCGGGGTCCATGGACTCGCTTGTCAAGATCTGGGATCTCGCCACAGGAGCATGCCTTCACACTCTGGAAGGCCACAGCCTTCTTGTTGGTCTGCTGGATCTTCGAGACGAGCGGCTCGTGTCTGCCGCCGCCGACTCGACTCTCCGTATCTGGGATCCTGAGACTGGCAAGTGCAGAAACACACTCATGGCCCACACGGGAGCCATCACTTGCTTCCAGCACGATGGCCGAAAGGTCATCAGCGGCAGCGAGAAGACGGTTAAGATGTGGGATGTGAGGACAGGTGAATGCGTGCAAGACCTGCTGAGCGACCTGAGTGGTGTGTGGCAAGTCAAGTTTGATGAGCGACGATGTGTGGCGGCAGTTCAGCGTGATTCGCTCACATATGTCGAGGTATGATTCCCTACACGAAGATTGACAAAACATTGACTAACCAGCATGTTTACAGATTCTTGATTTTGGTGCCGTCCGAGATGGCAAGGCCCCAGAGGAGCTAGGCAAGCGAATTCTGCTGAACGAGCCCGAGGTGCGGGCCATGATTGAAGAAGAGCCTTGAGACTTTTTTTTTTTATACTGCAACAGACATTACCCAGCATTGATGCATGCACGACCCATCTGTCAACCAAAATTTTTGAAGCAAAATGAGGTAGCTTTAGGCGTTGATGGTCAACATACGAGGTGACTAGCATGGATAGGAACGGACGGTACGGTACGAAACGGCGTTGGGGTTTGCGTTGGACGGAGGGATATACCTATTGCTTCGAAGGACTGTACCTATTATTTTTTTCATGTTGATATGGAATGTCGTCACGGACAAGGAGATTTTTGTTTGGCGATCAATTATCAGGAGGCTTGATGCATATTATGGATAGGCCAAAGAAAAAAAAAATACGGCAGCGATAACGAAAAGAGGGAGCGGGTTGACGATGATGCTTTTAAGCGGAAGTTTTATCATGGATGGTCTCGGATTAGTTACTTTTTCTTAATGGATGTATATTGATCTCATCTCAGCCAAACTGGCCCGACTGTCTCGAGTGACAAAACGGAAGTGGATGACATGTGCAGATTTTGTCCCATCATGGTATGCTCGCCTTTGCTGGTCAATTGGAATGCAGAATGCTGATCATTTCCCGGTTCTTCCGACAGGATCTGTGCATGGGGTGTCGTTGTCGTGTATGCCTTGCCGATCAAGTGGGACGTTTGTTTCGTTTCACAAACTCGCATCCACTTTTCACATAAAGGTTTCGAGAGGAAAGCCCAAAGCCATGTCTAATGAAACGTACAATCAAAACGTCATCTCGTCACCCCAAGCGGGGAGTCTAGCAGATTTAACAACGGCAGGGGTGGGAAGGAAGGGGGGGGAGAAGCATGGTGATGATGTGATGCTGCTCAGTCCATCTCGTTTATCGTGATCCACTTTAGCCGGATCATACCCGCTGCCAAGACGGAGCTGAATCTGCAAGACGAGGTGGATAGGGCAAGGGGAGCGAGCGAGCGAGCCTTGAAATTAATCTTATTCCCCCGCGACTTGTCTAGACAGGGTGCCACATTTCCCTCGTCGCTGTGTCTGTTTGGCTCTTGCGCTGTTGGGAACCGCTCAGCAGGGACGTGTTGGAGTCGTCTCGTGGCGGGTTGTTAATAAACTGTGCAGTATCCGAATTGCCTTTTGCAGCCCGAAAGATGGGCCGGTATAGCAACTTGGTTTCCAAGGCAGGTGAGATTGTGCAGCAGGCAAATCAAGAATATCAGAAAGCGAAACAGCAGCAGCAGCAGCAGCAGCAACAACCGAGGCAGTATGATCAGCCAACACGATACGAACAACAACAGTATGGGATTCAACCTGGTCAACAACAATTTCCTTTCCAGTATGAACAAGCTCAGCAATACAACAACCAGACATATAACCCCCCACAGTCCGCGACGCCATCGGCCACATCACCATGGCAGCAATACCAGCCCCAACCTCAACAGCAACCGCAAGCACTGTATACCCAACATCCAACTCAACCATTACCAGCACCTTACTATGACGCCGCTCAAATACACCACGCTGCCGAACAAGCCCTCGCTCAGGCCAAGGCCCAGCAACAGCGGGACATGCAAGAAGCCGATCAACAGCTCGCAAAACTACGAGAGCAACTCGCTGCTGAGAAGGCCGCTGCTGAGAAGCAGACAGAAGCAGACAGACAGTACGCCGAGCGCCTGGCGGCACAGTATCGCGAGGAGGCGGAGGAGGAGTCACGCAGGGCGGAAGCGGAGCTGGGGCGTCTGAGGGTTGAGGCGGAGGAGCAGCAGCGACAGGCCCGTGAGGTGCTTCAACAGCAACAGCGTGAGATTTGGCAACAGATGGAACAACTTGGACTTCGGAACGAGCCGCCGGCAATGCCTCCGAGACCGCAGAATGTTGCTGGCGTCCCCCCACCGATGCCGCCACGGCCCCGGACGGATCGGGTTTTGGAAGTGACGGATCCGGCTGTGGCTTCGGTCTCGGTTCCACCGGCGGTCGAGATGCCTTCTCCGGTGCCGATTGCTTCACGGCCCGGTATTGCTCAGGGAGGCGGTGGACCAATCGACGGGAGAGCCTCAGGTCACCTGAGTACTGATACTCAAGTCCCCGTGTCTTCAGCACCAAGCCTACATCAACAGCAATCACAAGGCTACCCAGCATCTATGAATCCTTTCAAGCAGGATCAAATTCCTGCATCAACAGAAATAGCCTATCAAGGACTTCGACAGACTTCCCCCTCAATCCGGCCAGCTGAGATTCAACCTACTTCACAATCCCACCATGCACACCCGTCAAATACCCCAATTTCTCATCAAAGCCATACTTCTTCTACAATCGAGGTTTCAGAAGTCCAATCCTGGCAGTCGTTTACTCCTTCAACCCAACAGATTCAAGAGCCTCCTTCATCAACAATCTACTCACGTCTCTCAGAGCAGCCACTTCAAACCCAGAACTCACAGAGCCATGTCGCTCACCCTGACCAAATTGGAGCTGAAACTATTCCATACAAACATCATTCTCCCACCAAACCGTATATAAATCAACCCTTTCAGCAGTATGCACAACCTCAAACACACTCAATCGAGACAAATACTCCCCGCCAGTCTTATCCACCACCTCCAAGCCAGCCCTCAACTGTAAATACAGAGACTCGAACTCATACGAGTCCACGTTATCTCCGAACACCTCCCCCTCCCCAACCACATCCTTCGGGGGTTTCCCCCATGGCTGAATGTGCCTCAGACCTCGTCACGTATGATATGGATTGGTTCTATCACCCGGATGCGCCCGCATTCTTTATCTGTCCCAGGTGCTACGTGGACCACATCTGGGATACTCAATTCAGGGCCGTTTTCAAAAGAGAAGTGTTCGCCGACCAGAAACCCCGGAGATGTCTGTTCAGCGCTCGAAGAATGAAAGAACAGCTCTGGCCGAAAGCCGTATCATCAAGCAACATGAATCCAGTCGTTGAATTCTTCAAGTACGCCCCGAGTCTTGGTGACTGTCCACAAGAAAACATCAAGGAGAATGAGACATGGTACACGAGCGCGGACGTGCCGGGAATGACCATGTGCAGGTCTTGCTTCGAGAACGATTTTGCCGGAACTCCTTTTGCCGAGCACTTTAGGCTCGAGCGAGCGGCTCAGGCATTTTGCGATTCGAACATCTGGTACATCAAGCGGTTGTATGAGGAGCACGCCAAGACGGTGAACTGGGCTGCCTTCGCCGAGGGAGCTAAGGTGCGCATCGAGCTCCCGGCTTGCCCAAAGCAAACGGCCGTCAAGGCAAACGGGCGCGCGTGGTACAAGCCCAGGCGTGGGCCCGAGGCTCTCCAGGTGTGCGTGGCCTGCTACTACGACTACTTTCACGCTTCTTCGGACCAGGAGACGTTCCAGCAGGTTGCGGGCGGTGATTACAACACCAGCTGCGTCATGGGACATCTCAACCTTGTGATTCCGCTCCATCATGCTATTGTAAAGAAGGATCGGGGGATTTTCTGGCGGGCCATTGAGGGCGTCGATGCCCAGCCCTTTTGCGACAAGAACGGCATCAAGGGGGCCACATGGTACACGCTTCCCAGCGATCCTCAGGGGTTCGGAGTGTGCGGCGGCTGCTACGCCGGCATCGTGCAGGCAATTGGGGGAACGAAGCTGTTTGTGCCGAAGAGAGGCGTCTCAGGCGATGAGACGCTGACGTGCTGCTTCAACCCGGGCCACCCCCGAGCCGGCCGGTACCTGGCCCACTACACCGAGTCGGTCCTCAAGGGCAGCGGGAAGCCCCTGAGCGACTTTGCGCTGAGGTTCGGCAACGTCCCGCCGTGTCAGCGGCGCCACTTGCGCGGGACGGGCGGGCGCAGGGCCTGGGGCTGGGGCGTCGCGGCCATCTGCGAGGAGTGCTACCTGACGTTTACGCAGGGCACGAGCCTGGAGCCTCGCTTCTTCCTCCGGGGCCAGCGGGGCGCGGCGGACCACGAGCGCATGTGCGACCTGTACTCGCCGCGGATGCGGGAGCTCTACACGCAGGCGTGCCGGACGGGCGACCTCGAGGGCTTCCTGGCGCACGGCGAGCGCAGGCACCAGGTCTGGTGCGAGACGATCCCCGTGTGCGAGAACATGCTCAACCAGCAGAAGATTGCCGCCATGCAGGCCCAGACGCTGGGCATGTCGGGCACCTTCTACAAGGCCATGGGCGGCGCCGTGGACGCCACCCAGGGCCACCGGTACACGGTGGGCAACTCGTACGCCGGGTACGGGCACGCAAACGAGTGGGTGCTCCAGGGCCATGTGTACGATAGGCAGGCCAGAGAGGCGGCGGCGGGTGTCATGAATCCAAGTCATTTGATGCAGGTCAGTATGCTGGAGCAGAGGTGGGCCGAGGTTGAGTGATGTAGGTTTTGATGCTGTATAAGATGAAAGTTGGTTTTAGAATATAATACGAAACATGTGAGCCTTGGACAGGTTGACCATTCATATGAGTCAGGCAGGGCGAGAAGATTTACACCATCGCCAAAGCTGTTCAAACACTGTTTGAATTCCGGCCCCTTGTAGTCTAGTTCCTGCATCAATCACTTGTCTTTGGCTAATAGTAAGAGATAACATTTGGAGTTGGTATTTTTTTTCAATAAAAAGAATATGTACTCTTTTCTTTCAGGGAAGTAAGTATTACACCATGAGGTATTGTCAGGACTTTTTTGTGACTTTGTACATTGGATGTTCATCATGACCTGGCCATTTTTTCCTTTTCCTTTGTCTTGCCCTTTCTTCTTCCTCCACTTGTATAACCCCCAACCCTTTTTTTTTTTTTTTTTTTTAAATTTCTAGCCCCCTAAAATCTCAACTCCCAGATATCCAGCGTCGACATGGTGACGCGGACGCCCATCCAGGAGGCGGCTTTACCCAGGACCAGGTACCGGCCATCGTGGCTAAAGGTGGCGGCTGTGACGTAGCCGCTCTGGAACTTGATGGTGTAAAGGACCTTGCCCGAGTAGAGATCGCTAATGTCGACGCCCTCGTCGGTGCGGCAGCACAGGAAGCGGCAGTCGCGGGAGATGGCGATGGGCCAGCCCTGGCGGGTGCGGCGAGAGCCGAGGGCGTAGGACTCGAGGGCACCGGTGGTGTAGTTCCAGTGGAAGACGGTGTCGCCCCAGATGCTGACGGCGACGGCGCTGTCCGGGGTGACTCCGACGAAGAGGGGCTTCTTCCAGGTGTCGGCGTCCATCTTGGCGACGGAGCGGCCCGTCTCCGGGTCGGTGGCGCGGACGGTGCCGTCGCGGGACTGGGTGACGAGGACGCGGCCGTCGGGCGAGAAGGTAGCCTGCGTCACCTCGTCCAGGTGACAGGCCAGGATGCGGGCCTTGTCGAGGACGGCGCCGGCGCGCACGTCAATGAGGGCGATGCGGTTGCGGGCGCTGGTAACGGCGAGGCGGCGGCCGTCGCGCGAGAAGCACAGCGGCCGGGCGCCGGGCCAGCGCATCTGCTGGATGCGGCGGCCGTTGATGTAGTCGCCGAGGTAGACGCTGGGCTTCTTGAAGCGCACGCCGTCGTGGGCGAGGGCGTTGAGGTCCTTGGAGTCCTCCTCGGTCAGGTACGACCAGGTCCGGCCGTTCTCGCTGAAGAGCATGTTGACGCCGTGCTGGTTGGAGAGCACCGAGACCTGGTTGGCCTGGGTGTCATAGAAGCGCGTGGGGGGGTCCATGGTGGACACGGCAATGGCCGGCTGCCCATTACGGAGGAGGAAGGCAATCTCGACCACCTCGTGGTTGGAGAGCTCCTTCTTGGCGACGTGGTGCAGGTTGATGGAGAGCGGAGTTGGGTTGGTGATGCCAATGGCGTGGTAGTCGGGGATGGTCTCAGAGTGGAGGGATGAGACGGCAGTTCTTGGGGGAGGTATTTACATGTCAGCGATTGATTTACGTCATAAAGAGTAAAATAGAGAGAAAAGAGAGAAAAGAGAAAAGAGAATCAAACTTACGCAGTAGCTGGCCGGGTGTCGTCCAGCGCCGGCGCAGACGGAATCGAGTTGGTCTCCTCCATGTACTCCTGCAGCGCACCCACAAACTCGACTAGGACCGGCAGTTGGTCCTGGAAGCGCTGGTCGTCATTCTCGGCGTCTTCCATTAGCCGGCCTCGCAGGTTGAGCGCCTCCTGGAGGATCTGGGAGTCGCTGTATGCAGGCAGCCCATTTTGGCTGGACTGGGGTAGGAAGTTGATGGCACTGGTTGCTGATTAGCCGGGTGGTCGCTCGATAGGGGAATTGCATTATCGGTAGGGGAATGGGATGGGATGGTGTAAGTGCGAGTGTGGGAGCGTGAGTGTAAGCGGAGATGGGAAAGGGGCTTTTCCCCCTTGCGCGTCTGGCAGGATTATACAAGGCCGCTTACAATAATAAGACATCAAGACCCAGGTTCATGGCAACCTTGAGGTTCTCGGCCAGGCGGGTCATGGGCAGCAGTCGCTCGGCCGTGTGCTCGAGCCAGGCATTGCCTCTGTCCTCGATGGGGTCGTCGTGGGTGAGGGCATCATCCATGTCCTCGACAAGCAGGTCGGCCTTCTCCACGACGTCGACCAAGGACGTTGACAGCTTGGCCGGTAGGGTTGCAATGCCGTCCTCGAGCGCCGTGGCGTTGTGACCCAGCTGGCGGGCCGACATCTGGATGGCCGACAGCTCCCGCAGCAGCTCGCCAAGGTCCAGCCGGGCCACGGGGTAGTGCACGATGAAGTCGCCCAGCTCCTTGCTGACCTGCGTGACGGCATCCTGGAGGGCCTCGCAGAGGGGCCCGAGGTGTTGCTCCCCGCTCATTGCGAGGTTATTTCCCGCCTGCCGGTGGAGTGATGTGTAATGGAATGGGACGTGTTGCAGACAGCACAGGGAATCCGAAACAAAATTTCAGACACAAAAAAAAAACAAGTAATGATAATAGTAACCAATTGGATAATAAGTCGCTAATGGCACAGCTGCGCGGATATCCAAAAGAAGTAAAACGGGCAGTGTCGATCGCAAACCGGCGTCGTCAAATTATCAAGGATGATGCTGTGTGACGAGGCAGCTCATGATGGAGGAGCATAAACTATAGCTCGGCCTAGCTCGCCTAGCCAGGGAAAAAAAAAGACGGTAGGTACGTGAGCAAGGCTGTGCAGAGTGCAGCTTCCTCGGGACTTGGCGCCGGGAGCGGGAGTCGTGTTTGAGGGGGGGGGACCGGGATGGGCGGGCTTTTGACAGGTGGGCTAGCTTGGACATGATATGCAGGGCAAGTTGAAGATTACGACGCTGCTACAGGGACTTGGATAAGAGGACGAGAGAAAGACTGTCGAGGGTGGAGAAGATGCTGGGCTATGGATCGGGATAGGGCTTGTGCAGTGGGCGAATCGAGGCTCGAGCATGGTGTTTGCACGACAAACTGCTAAGACATGTCACATAGAGCTATGTCATTGCAATATCTCACGGATATATCGACTGCCGTGTGGGCGAAGCAGTGGGGGGGGAGTAGGCGATAAGGCATTAGCAGGCGCATCCCTGAGGCTTTACCTCGCTGGTGAAGCTGAATTAGAGCCCTGGGCCCAGCTTACCGTGGTATTCGGGTGGATGCCGAGCCCGAGACCGGATTTTGGATTCTGGTCTTGTCATTTTGATTGATAGTCGGGACATGGAATGGACATGCAGGCGGCGGGGGCATAGAAAATCCGGGGGAGAGGACAAGACGCATTTGGTGATGGCGCGTGGGAGTGGGGAGGGGCAGAGGAGAGAGAGCGAGAAAGAGGGTGGGGGGCAGTATAGGGTGGTTGGACCGCATTGCTCAGAGGCACGAGGGAAATTTGGGACAGGAAACACACAATCGGCACATGATGGAGGCGAGGCGTACGGAGTGCATATAGAACGTCATAAATGCGACGCTGCCAGCAACCTGAAGTGGGAAATGGAGCGATATTTTTTGGTCCAGAGCTCCCGAGCCTGACCCTGAGCTTGGAAGCCCGAGGAGCAATATCTTTTACACAGCATTACATAGCATGTACTCAGACGGACGGAGGATGCCACCCCCCGGCGGGTGCTGCCGTTTTTCACGGGCTGCCGCGTTACGGCCAATGGCGACGAGTCCTTTGCCAACGGCGGAGAATAACGGGATCCCGGCCTGGTGTGGGACGTTTTGGGCCTGGTCGGGTCCGTTTCGCGCCGGGGAGTTTCTTCTTGTGGTACACAGGCCCCGTAAAAGTTGCTGCTGCCGATGCTCCGGCCCAAATTCACAGGGGGGGGTTCTCATGACACACCGACAAAGTAGCCTGTCTGTATGTATGCACGTGTACGTGTATGTGTGTGTGCAATGTTGCGAGAGCGAGACCGGGCGGGCAGTGCTCGCGAGCAAAAAAAAAAAAAAAAAAAAGGATGATTGACAAGCACAAGCGAGAGGTATTTTGGGACATTGGAGAGCGGGAGGGGCATGGCTTGGTTAGCTGGCGAGCGAGTGAGCACAGTCAGCGCCGAACACAATGGCAGCGCGCAGGGAATGCTAGTGTTGCGACTCGCTCGCTATTCGGTCCATGTCGGCGATGGACAGGGTCGGTGCCCTCCAGACTTGACGACCAAGCATGGAACAAGAAGGCGAGATTCCAATCATCCAACCATCCATCTCTCCATCCATTCCTTCTGCAGGCCGCATCACGCCCGCCTGACAAGAAAGCACAGACATGGGATCGTAAGACGACGCATGGAGCTTGGGCCTCTGCTCGCTGTTGGCCACGGAGCAGGCGGGAATCATGAGTGATGCCTTGGCGCCACCCGCTGATGTGTTGTCGTGTCTATCGCCGGGAGGAATGGAGACTCGACTGTGCTGCTGCTGCTGCTGCTGCCATGTGGAACAGCAGCGCCACGAGGCTTATCTGTAAACAGAGTTTTTTCCCTCTGCCTGTGCTTTACCGGTTTCCGGGAAGACCTACATACATACATGAGAGGCGAACAAGCAACGCAAGCTCGACATTAGCCTGTGACATTTTACTTTACTCTACATTATACATTACATTACATTACATGGGTAAATCTAGACTTTTGGAAGGGGAGGGAGGGAGGCGTGTGTGACAATGCCAGCTGAAAGAGCACAACTGAGCCACAGCTTGTGTGGGGGGAAGAGGGGGAAGGGTGTGTTACTTCAGCAGGACAGGACTACGATTGCGAGCGAGAAGGGTCCAGATGAAGCCACCCTCAGCCACGCTTAGCCTCTGTTTCTGATCTCTGATCTGCTGCCGCTGCGGTAGCACAATGCAATCGATCGCTCGCTTCTCACCACTTCCTGGTCGAGTCATGGCAGCGCCGTGTTAGTCAGTCTGCGGGCAGGCAGAGTCATTCATGTGTTTTTTTTTTGGGGGCCAGCTCAAACAACGGCCAACAAATCTCGTACAAAAAGAAAAGAAAAAAAGTGAGATGTGACATGATGCAAAATGTCTTGTAACCGCCCGACAACCGAAACATGGTGCCCGCTGAGACAAAAATGACATTATGCTATGCTGAGACGCCATGGGCTTCGGAAGCGCCTAAAAAGACATCAACACCACCACTGCTAAAAAAAAAAAAAAAAAAAAAAAAAAAAAAAAAAAAAAAGGA